>VDFB02031480.1:32346-115621 GCA_007258455.2 Sequoia sempervirens | reverse complement strand
TCATTAAATTGGAGTTAGTTACTTAATAAACATAAATGCTTACTAAGTTCGATATGATTTTATTTTGCACAAATAAATTATATCCAATCTGGAAATGATTACCGATAATGATGCTTGATCGGGATCCTATATGAAACACGAAATGCTATTAATCTGCAGTTAATAACCTCTAAATGCAGATTGATAGTATACTTGGAATGTAGTAGATTCCGATATAAATGATAATGTATACAATTAAAAAATATATATATATATATATATATGTGTGTATACATATGTCAGTACATATTGACATATATATACACACACATATGATCATCATTTCTATATCTGACCGAAGCTACCATAATTCAACACTCCCTCTTAGCTAGGGAAGATAAACACTAACCAAGTATATAGTGATATCACCTTACACGTGATATCAGAAGATATGGAATGCTTCTAAGAGAGTCAAGTCACTTGACATTCTTCATAACACATCTTCATTATGGTATGTGCACTGACATCAAGTCTCATGATGTCTACCATAATAAATCATGGCATATCCACGGATACATTTATCCACCATGATTATCCCATAAGGATCATAATGATCTTCAATTGATATCAAGTCTCATGATATCTATCAAAATGTCCAAGAGATACTATCATGACATATCCACGGATATCAAGTCACATGATATCCATCATGATAGTGAAACTAATCATTGTAGAGTCGTCACTTTACAATGTCAAATACAAGTGTTCATTATTAGAAAGATCGTCACCTTTCAATAATGTACACAGGGGGTGAGCCCATACAGTCATGGAGTCACTCACATGACAAAAGAGTTTACACATTAAACATCTTTTAGATACATTAGTACAAAATAAACAATTTGAGTCTCAATCTCAACAATAACTTACATTTCAACCATACCAAGTTTCTTCCTGAAGTGTTCAACTTTAACTCAGGAGAGAGGCTTGGTGAGAATGTCTGTTGTTTGATCGTTTGTACTAATATATTCCAACTGGATCACATTCCTTTCTACCATGTCTCTTACATAGTGGTAAGGAATCTCTATATGCTTTGATTTATCATGGAATACAAATAATCCCATAAGCAATTTCCGGAGCCATGCTGCTTCTCTTGCTCTCATAGAGGCTGCAATATATTCGGCTTTTGTTGTACTTAGTGCCACAGAAGATTGCTTCCTGCTACACTAGGATATCATCACAGACCTCAACCTGAAACAACATCCAGAGGTACTTTTTCAATCATCTTCTTTAGGTTCAGTAGGCTCCCTCTGAATCTTCAAGCACTTGCATCAACCTCCTGACCTCATCGTCCAAGATTGCCTGCAACACTTGCTTTAGAGAAATGGTTTCCAACACACACCTCTGTAGAGATTTAGGGCTGCCCTCTTCAACCTCATCCCAAATTACTCTATTCTGAATAGGTTTGCGGAGCTACCAATGTCAAATCCAGATGACAGTCTAGAGCAATTATGATCTCAGCAGCTGAAGGGATCTTCTAAGCATTTAGCACCTAACTTTGCAATACAGTAATCTTCACTTCTTCAGTGAGTTACAAAACTCCCTCTGAAGGTTAAATTCTTCCTCTTCGAAGAGATGTCTTCAGCCATTCATTCGGTCTCATGGCTGCAAGTAGTGTCTCCATTCTCTTCTTCTCTTGAAAGCAATCTCTTGCACATTAAGAATAGATTACTAATAGTTCATATAACTTAACTATTTCGAAGAGAAATACCACAGCTAGAAACATACTCTGTCAATGTTATAGCATTAATTATCATTATTCAACCATGCAGTACTTATCTTAATGAAGCCAGAATTCTGTACGCAGAAACTGAGGGATCGATTAATGATCACAATATCTGCTCTCTCTGCCCTTTACAGTGGCATTGATCGCTGCTGCTCTCAATGCAGACTATTGTCTTCGATTGCAACAGATCACACAACATTGGATTTGAAATCTTCACGGGACTGGAACATTGTGTAAGATCATCATCTAATCTGTATAAACTTGATGACCAGACAACACAAATATGATTCAATTATCTTATCCCAGTTTCACATAAAATATAAACGACAAAAAGAAACAAATACTTATCTCTCAAAAATCACACTCCTCTTCAGGTCTGTACTTTTCCTGGGATCTGTATCAATTTTTTTTTTATTCCTGAATGCTGATAAGCAGCAGTTGCTTCTTACATATTTCACATAAGTAGAAGTTCCTTCTAAAAATACGTGTTCTCCACCAGATGTTTTGAGTAGAGATATTTAGTGAATAAGCCAACAGTAGATTATTATCTCCAGCAACAAATACAGGTAAGCACGCACACTCCCAGGGAGTATTAGATCTCAATAGGGCGATATGCTCCGCCCTTAGCAGTGGCGTCACACAAAACCAATGACTCCTGAAGCCTGCACCAGTCCGAAAGATACACAATTTAATACTGCCCATGCACAAGAACTAATCCAGGAGAAATCATTAAGCCCGACGGGAACAAGCAACAGACCAAAAGGCTGGGCGCGAATCACATTTCACATTTCGTCCCCTTCACGACAGAGGAAGCATCAAGAGATGTCTTCAACAATCGAACAGAGCACAAATAATGCGATATTCCCATTCCTCAAAGATGTCGGCTACATTTGAAGTAGACAAATTCTTCATGAAGGGTAGCCATGGCAATTTCTCAAGGAGTCGACATTAATTCTTCACCACATGGGAGATCAAGGCAGAGCGGAGATTACTCGAGGGATCATGGGAAGTCTCATTGTTCGCAGGGCCCATTCTCAACAATGATATCGACGACTCTCAACATTGAAGGACTTCTCTTGACGGCATATACTAATGTTGAAAGTTGACGGAAATGTAGCATGAAGAACTATGCCGTCAACTTTCCGCTAGGCTAGGAATAGTGTTGACGGATGTTTCATTCACAAACTTCCGCCAATGTCTATCACCGATAATGTTTAAATGTCTAGATATGATTCTTCAATATTATCGATTACCATGCATCAGGGATTTTACAGAGTATTACATACCGACGGAACTCCCGCACTGATTGTAAGAGCACCGACCATGAGAATAAACACTAAATTAATGATTCGATACTCAGGTGTTGTATACAGGGTTAGCGTCTATGGCACCACATAATGCCACTATGTCACGGCAGCCTAAAGCAACACCCGACCTGCTGGTAAGCGCGTGAGTTCAATACTACTACGAAGCCCGATCAGGGATGGAATCTCGATGATTGGCAGATGCGGCTAGAGACTTCACATCTGTGCACTGCTTGGAGTCGTGCGACAAACTCATTCACCGAATGGTAGGCGATGCAAGCTTCAATGCAATGGTTCTTTACTCGATTTCTTCAGGAGTTTCCGATGGCTGGTATTGTGTTGTCGCTAGTGTGTTTACCAGATGTCATCGATAATATTTCCTCTATTAAAAATGCTTTTCCAATAGTTCCACATCGAATGCCTGGGTGGTATCGGGAGAGCTTCGTATCTCTCAATGTACCGCTGGAGACTTCGTCTAGGAAGTTGTGCCTTTCCTTCACCGTATTCTCCCTAAATGACCAATGATAAAGGGAATGCCCGATAAGAAATGCCCGATATCGGGTCCTGGATAAGCCACGATAAATTAAATATCAGTGATCAATATGAATCAATGATGATTCCCGTTAGTGATTATGATCAACACCGATGATAATCCCAAGCCCTGTCCAAACGAATCAAACAAAGAAAATGGAATGCCCTGAATTCTGGGATTATCACTGCAAATGGGCAATCAGAGTTTTCGTCCGAGAATGACTCTGGAAGTCTGAGAGTTTCCGTCCTCGGATTCTTCGATTCAAAATCCAGACATAATTCAATCTTCTTCGTGATGATTTCTGAGTTCGCCCAAATGCCTTAATGAAGTTCGCCACCTTCTGTTATGTTACTTAGACAAATCTGATATCTTAAATTTAATCGGATCTTCCTTAACGTGGCTCTGATACCATGTTGATGAGATTAAATTTCTTTCAGATTATAGTCAGAATATTGAACTTGATAAATCTGAAGTTGATTGCCAAATCAATATTAAAATACTGATCATGAATTCACAAGTCTGAAAGTTTCTTAGTGGTATTCGATCTACAAGAGCAGAACATTTATTGATTTCGATGACTTCAAATGTAGATCGGATCTGCATTAAGTATCAAATGGGAGACACATTCTATGAGTGGACATGTCTCCACAAAGTGGAGGCATGTCTACTCATGGGACGTGTCTCTTGGATTGTGCCAATTCGACTAACTAAACACCTAATCATTAAATTGGAGTTAGTTACTTAATAAACATAAATGCTTACTAAGTTCGATATGATTTTATTTTGCACAAATAAATTATATCCAATCTGGAAATGATTACCGATAATGATGCTTGATCGGGATCCTATATGAAACACGAAATGCTATTAATCTGCAGTTAATAACCTCTAAATGCAGATCGATAGTATACTTGGAATGTAGTAGATTCCGATATAAATGATAATGTATACAATTAAAATATATATATATATGTGTGTATACATATGTCAGTACATACTGACATATATATACACACACATATGATCATCATTTCTATATCTGACCGAAGCTACCATAATTCAACAATGAGAATGGTAGAACACCTATCCGCATGCACCCAAACAAGACCAAGGTGGTTTTTGAAAATCTCTAAGGTGTTGAATGTGAATAGACCTCTCAAATGCACCTAAGGAACAAGGCACAAGATGAATGAAGTTACATGAGACACTCCAAGGCGTCGAAGATGAAGCATAAGACACAAGGGGTCATATATGCCCAAGGAAGAACAAGACCACAAAAATTGCTAAGGCATGCGAAGTCCACAAGACACATATGAAATGCGCCCATAAGGAGGCTTGATGATTGAAAATTGTTCTAAGTATGAGGAAATTGAATAAAATCCTCTCATTTGTGCCCAAGACAAAGTGGAGAGGTGGAGGAAAAGCTAAGTCACAAAAATTTGTTGCTCAACTGTTAAATGTGCCCATGATGAAAAGTTATGAAGAAGGCAAAGTCTGTTGGAGAAAATGATGGGCTCTATCAGATCCAAAGATCACTCAGACCTTGGAAATCGAAACATGGATATTAGGTAAGTAAAGAGAATTTATATTATAAGGTGTTTTGATGCTCTTCTCTTTATTTGTTTTGTAGGATGAACTCTGGAACCAAAGCGTGATGACTTGAGGTGGTACTCCAGGACAACATTACAATCTTGGAAGGGGATAAAGTTACATGTTTCAAGCTCCTCCATAATGTCTCGGTTGCACCCAAATCATGAAGGCAGATGTTGGAAGAAATGGCTAAGTGTTGGAATTTCTCCTCAAAGACCCAATATGCACCCAACTCAAGGAGGCAGGTGGCGAGGAAGAAATGATCGAGTCCAAGACCGGAAAATCCTTCAAGATCAGGATGGAGAAAGGGCAGAAGGCCCTGTGTGTTAGGAGAATGACAAAGAGATGGGATTTGAAGGATTGAAAGTGAGATGGGAATTTTAGAGTGAATTCCTTCTATTACTGATCCGTAAAGTGTTTTCCCGGCTATACTTCACCCAACCTAAAATACAATGGCATCAAGGAGGAAAATCATCATCAAGCAGGAGAAAGAAGTTGCAGTCTTGAAGTTTCAGATTGAGAACGTGCCTGCCATGCCGGTTGAAGCTATGTTGGCCAGATTCATAGAGTTTGCAGTCAAGGAGAAGAACAGTGGGAACACGTCTTTGGACGAGAATGTTCTAGAAGATGGTGGGCATTAATTGCTTATAGTGGTCAAAGGGAGGGAGTGGGCATTCTGTGCTCATTTATTACCCCACTCCTCTTTGTGGCAGTTTCTAGGGCAGAATCTTCACTAGGGCTTATGTGGCTCAATCTAAGCCCTTCATTGTAATTGAATCTAAGCCATCCACTGGATTTGGCTAACTATAAAAGGGGGCATCCCCCCTCATTTGTAAATCATTAGATTATTCGTGTAGATAGAAGATATAGAGAGATAAATCAGAGGATAGTTTAGATTGTTGGCATAGCATAGATTGAAGAGGAAGGAAAGTTTTCCATTGAAAGCTTTGTAAGAAGTTGTTGTGAACACTCTCATAATAAAAAAGAGTTATCATTGATGGTGGTTTCATCTTTTGTTGTGGGTAGCTAGCGAGGCTTCTTCATCCTTCCAATTCACATAGAATCTTAAAGTAACTTAGAGTAAAGTAGATTTTCAATTCATGCAAGTAGATGATAGCTGTGGAATGTGGTGTTTAATTTGAGCAAGCTTTCACACCGCACTAATTAGAAGCAGCTTCACTGACCATGTGTTCTCTGTGTGGCCTGTTCGGAATATCATGACCTAACTTCAATTACAGTTTATATGTTGGTATGCGTCGTCATGATGGTATCTTCATGTTGAATCGTGATTTGAATATCTCTAGCTACTCCTTTGAAGATTGCACCGGTTCTGTGGAAGCTGTCCAAGGTGAGGCGAAGAAGAGCTTGGTTGAAGTTTGCAAGAGTTGGGATCTTCGGCTGATTAATTCAATTAGTATTTTTGGTTATTTAGGAACCTCGCTACATTGACATACCTCTTTGATTTTCAGTTGAACAATTACATAAGTCCCCCTTGAGATTACCAGCAAATCACATCAAGCCAACTAAGACTATCCACTGCATGAAGGAACCTTGGAGTTAAATGCATGATCTTTCTCACAATCTTAGCATGTAGGAGACTTTGTTCAAGAGAGGATAGAGTGACCATTGGGAAACTTTATTCTGTGTTGGTGCGGTCATAAAACACCCAACAGCTCTCAATGGAGATTTTATTATTTTTCCAATTGTGGTAAGATTTGGCTACTACCAACCAATCTTGATCCAACAATGTGTTGTATGCTTTATTTTGTAATGAAATAAGTACAATATTCAACAAAAATGTTTGGGCCCTGATAATTACCTTTTGGTCCATTAAAACTCCAACTACCTTAATACCCTATTGATTTGCACCCACTAATTGAAAAGTTGGAGGCCGAATGATCGACTTGCCCAGACTTCTCCAAGTGTCTTCTAAAAGTACGTTCACACCAAACCCACCATCAACAATTGTATTGATGAGATTCCTTCCAAGGATCTCCATATTCACTACCACTAATTTCTTTGTCGTGTTAACTATAAGTAACATTGGATTGATCACTTGGCCACTTAACAATGGAGGTTCAATTATTGCATCTTCATTATCATCAGATACCAAATGGGTTGTAGCATGCATCATCTCATTGCTCCCCGATACAATAGCATTTCAAAGTTCAAGAATATTTTGTAATAAACCCACTGCTTTAACTAGTATGATAGCTTAAAATACTTGCCTTTGTGTTAGAGTAATCATTCATTAGCTAATATTTTTTAATTAATTATTAGGCTAATTTCACTTTATGCACTTATGCTAAACTTAGGAGTGTTTTTTCTTTTATTTATTTGAGCTATTATTAGATCATTATACTTCATCACATGTGATGATGACACTTGTCATGATCTAATCTCTTCTCATTTAGGGTTTTTCTCTTATAACCACTCTGTTTCATTGTATTATAGAGTAAATTCAATGAGAGCTCTTAGCATCTCTAGTAAAATAAAATCTTGTTGAGGAAATAGCAAATCATTGTTTGCAACTCTTGTGTGTGGAATATGTTCTCATTTGTTGTTTGATCATACCTTGTGTGTATTTTTTTTCAAAATTCCAACATGGTATCAAAGCATGGATTCAACAAACCCTTCTTGAATTTTGAAAGTTTTCTTCAATTAGGTTTATAGGAGAAAAATTTGGAATCTTCATAAAAATTTTGTAGGTTTTGGGCTTTGACATTTTTTTGGTGCGTGCTGGAGAAAACCAGACCTCACCATTGCATTCAGTAGGCCAAACAAACAAAATTTGACTATAAATTTGCATATAGTCGATGTCAAGAGCTTCTAAGGCAAACAAAAAAATATACAAAGGCCGTATGCCCCTTGTATGGTTGTACATACGACAAAAATTGAAGAAAAAAAGCAAGGGTTGTTTTTTTTTATATTCTAGTATTTTTTAAATTCCAAGAAAATTGAAAAAAAAACATTTGAGATGATGCCTTTTATTGGTACCCACGGTACTTGTGCTTCCAAGCCTGTGGCCTCAAACACAGGGCACAGCCTTACGTGGCCCCACCAACAGGTACTCGTACCCGCTGACAACAACTACACAACCCTTGACAACCTGTTTTCAATTTTCGACATTTCTTTTAAACCACTCAGCCTCACCTCTGATTCTCTAACTTCTTTCAAACTCAGTTCTAATGATTTTTTTTTGTTTTCCGACATTGGCATGCTATTCGGCGAAGAGAATCTCTTTTGGAATATTTCAGCACTTTTTTGGCATTTCTCAATGATTTTTGGTTTTTTGGTCAATCGGATTTTTTTCCAGCTAGAGGAATATTCTATGCATATTCTATTGACGCCAACAATACAAACACAAGCAAGCCCCCTTTGTGCCCTAAAGGAGTAGTTTTTTTATTATTTTGGACATAACTTGGGCATATGGTATCAAAATTGGGCGAACGAGACATCGTCAAAAAGCTAGTTCCATGTAATTTCTAGTAGTGCGTGCCTTATCACCATTTTTTGTTGTTGGTGCATTTTACAACCTATCAAAGTCAAATGTGCTATTTTCAATCCCAACCTCACTACTTTTGACCAGTTTCTCCTTTTATTTCATGATTCTTACGGCATTGGAAAGGTCTTTCAAGGCTCTTCACAACTATCCATACACTTTTTTCAAATTTTGCCCCAAGTACATTTTATTTAGTTTTTTGTGTTTTCACATTCTAATGAATTACTTGGACATTTTGGCTCTTGAAAACTTTTTGTTTGTGTGGGATGACTTGTTTTAGGTTGTTCTACATGCTTTCTAGCATTTTGTCCTATTTCTGCATTGTAGACATCTTTTGTGAGCACTCTTTTTTGTAGACATATTGAGATAAAGTGTCACTGTTGTACATACTTGTTGGAGATCTTCACACATCTTGTTGTGCCTTTTTGTACTCGCACTATGTTATAAAGTGCCATGGGGGGGTTGTGTAGTGCCTTTGTTTTTCCATCACATCTTTGTCAAGTGAGTGTCCCTTCCATGACAACATCGAATCCTACTAATTCTTGCCTCATGTGTGTGTCTTGGTTTGCACACCCTTTTTCAGTTGCGCGTACTTTCATGTGCACATTCAAATATTTTTTGTTCTCCTTCATGCAATTCTTGATGACACAATTTCAGTGGACCTGTCTTGGCTCTCCCTTGTCAACATTTGGAGGAGGTTTCTACTGTTGGTGCTAATGCTTCCTAGGTTTCATTTTGGAGTGATCTATGTAATAATGTATTCAATATTTGTTCCTATGTACTAAGTGGATGTAGTAGTTTGTTACCATGCATTTTGGTGAGATGGAGCATTTACCATATGGACACTTTTGCATTCCTATTTGTGGAGGTGATCTATTTTCACTTGACTGGTTCTTCATACTATTGGCATTTGTATCTTCGACCCAAATGTTTTTCTTTGTTTGCCATTTGATCATTGTTCAAGTATTGTCGTCGAGGGCACTCATGCAGTTTCTTGTCTTCTTGATCCTAATCATCATCTATTTTAAAGGAGGTTCTTCATTTCAGCACTATAGCATTCATAATTCGACAGTTGTCTACAACTTGTTTGTAATGTCCCCATTTTAGCAATACGCTCTTTTGTGTCTGATAGCCTATTTCCGGAAGCCTGTAGGCTAGTCTGAAGCTCAAATTAGGGTTTCCACTTTTAAAGGAGGTTTTGAAGGCTTGCATGCGAGAGTTCTAACGCATGTCGGGTGGAGCTTTTTGGGTTTTTGGAGAGCTTCAAGATGAGGTAACATGCATGACAAGATAATGACATGCATTTCTTGCAGATACCTTGGTAGTTTTGTAGGCTTGCATGTTGGCATTTTGCAATTTGGATTCTGGATTCCTTTTGGGTTTTCTAAGAGCTTCGCAATGATGTGACATGCAACTGAAACAAAGGACTTTTCCGGACTTACTATTTTTAGTAAGTCATGACAGCTACCAGATTTGTGGTCAAAATGAGTTTGGAACAACTTGCTATTTTTAGCAATATGCTATTTTTAGTAAGTACTATTTTTGGCAGTACTATTTTTAGCAATAGTTCAGTGCAGTGGCTATTTTTGGCAAGTCAATTTATTCAGTTTGGTCTCCAACATTTGAGGTGATTATTTTCGCAAGTTTGATATTTGATGAAAATAATATTTTAAGTGAAATTATCTCCTAGGCAAAGTGGACAACTTCATAAGAGGAAAATATTTAAGTGATTATAATGTTTATTTTCACTTATATCTTGGTGGACGCCAAGAAGAGGAGATAAGTGTTTTTTATTAAATATTTCACTTATTATTTGGGACGCCTAACTTAAGTGATCATTTGCATTTTGATAAAGTTTATTACTTCAAGAAAGAGGACAACTTGTGAGATGGCTAAATGAAATGCAAATATGAAAAAGGTGAATTTGGATTTGAATGTCATGTGGGTGCCCTAATTGGAGGGAAAGAGAATTGAATTGATGGAGAAATTTATAAATAGGAATGCTAGCTTCATTCTTATCATCCATTGTTGCTTATTGTACTGTTATGCTGCTGAAATATTTTTAGAGCTTGCTTCTAGGAATGCATACCTCCTAGTTTCTTCTTTCAGTCTTCATGCTTGAGAGATAGTACCTAGCTGGATACACTAAAGACTGTGCTTCACTCTGGAGTGCAGATTGAGCATCATTGATATTAGTTTTTGAAGTTCTTTTGACGTTTTTCTCAATTTTACAGGTTGTTGGTTTGTAATGTTGAAGGTGATTTTCATTCATAAGTCTTGGAGTGTTTTTTGTGTGCTTCTAGGTAATCACTCATTTGATTCCTATGACCTAGGCGTGCCATTCTGCAAAGTTTGAGAATTTTTTATGGAGTTTGGAATTTTATCTTGGAGGTTGCCTCTTTACCTAGGCTGTACCATGCCTATCACTGCATTGGAAATTGTGCTTAATTCGTGGTTGGGTGTTTGATGCAGTTTGTTCACTTAGACTTGGTCGCCATCATCCTAGGTTTCATTTGCAGCTGATTTCATGTTATTTGGTGATGTATTCAGTGAGTTAGGAGCATTTTGGTGTGGTTTCTAGTTGCTGGTCTGAGTTTTGTGCTTGCTGGTTTGTCATATCAGATTTTAGTATTTGGAGTTTTTGGGCTTGTTTTTCATAGTTGGGAGTCTTTTGGAGTTGGAGAGACATTCTATAACATTTGCAGCACTTTGGACATCTCTAATACTTGGCTCTTGCAGATTTTATTTCACATTGTAAC
This sequence comes from Sequoia sempervirens, assembly GCA_007258455.2. Lineage (NCBI taxonomy): Eukaryota > Viridiplantae > Streptophyta > Pinopsida > Cupressales > Cupressaceae > Sequoia > Sequoia sempervirens. Next base: position 104,172 of record VDFB02031480.1, on the reverse strand, counting down.
GCTGATTCAATAGTACTGATCAGCTTTTTAATATTTCTGCAAATTTCTATTGTATTCCCACTATTAGTGGAAAGGTTAGCCTCATTGGCCTTATTTACTTTCTTGCTTAGCTTTCATTCCACCATTGGTGGAAGAGACAAAACCTCCTTGTCTTTCTTCGTACTTGCATTCTCATATGCCTAATTGAGCGATCAATCCTTGTCGAATAAGTGAGTGAGTTGCATATTTATATTTCAGCATTGTACTTTCATTCAGTTTCTTACTAATAATGATCCCAGCCATAGCAATCACCTCACCCATTTTGGGTCTTGGTGAACATTCTTGGCGTGGGGTACTTTCATCATGATTTGATTATGCTAGCATACTTGGTGAAAGATTGATGTGTTAAAAGTGGAAAAAATATAAAGAGTGTTCACGATTGGTATCAAAGCCAAGATCACGCCATCTGTGAAAAACGAGGAGTTCAATTGACGAGATGGTGACAAAAGAAATCAGATTCTACCGAGGTTAAAAGCTGAGTTGATGTCGGCTTTCAGAAGTTCCGAAGATGTTGCATTTTTTGTTCAGAAACCATGACAAGTCAGATTTGATTATGGCTTCTGAAGAAGAAAGAAGTTTGGCAAGGTCACTTTCCATTGCCGGTACAAGGCTCAATGAAGAATGTCAGACAAGAGGTGAAGAAGTGAGTCTATTATCAGAGTTGGAACATTGTTTGAGTCAAGTCCAACAATCACCTACTAAATTGTTGAATAAGGCATTATCTCTTGCAATAACTTTTTTGATTCATCCTTATTGGATAGGGCATCCTGATGAATAGATCAGTTTGTTGGTTACTTCATGCTTTAGTGAAGTTATGAAGATTCTAGCACCTTTGATGCCTTATGATGATGAAACTATGAAGTAGAAAGTTTCCAAGATCTTGATGAAACCGGTAGCAGTCAATTTCCCAGAAAAGTTTCTATCTAAAAGACATTTTCAAATCTCAGGACAAGTAACTTACTATTAGACTTGGAAATGCAAGATCAAATTTATCACTTGTTTCACTACCTCTTCATATCCATTTGGTGCGAACAAGAAGAGTGTTATTGCAGTTGTAAAGAAAATTCTTGTTCTCATTATTAAAGAGGCTAATGAAATCCCACCAAATGTCCAATCTCTCCTCTTGGACGCATATGAACGTGAAGAAAAGGATTCTCCTATTGCTGCTATGCTGATCAAGGAATTGTTTAATCAATGTGAGGAGAAATTGAAGCCACTTTTGAAGAAATTAGAGCAAGATGAAGGAAATACTAGTGATGTCGCTGATGATGATTCTGATGTGTTTATACCTCCTCTTGTTGAAGATTTGGTGAAGGATAATTCCCCTCTTGCTGCTGTCCCAACTTCTCAAGAGTTTTCACAAGACAAATTTATGACAAGTAGCCAAGAAGACCTTTTTGGTATGCATTGGGCTGCTAATGAAGAAATCAGTAACATACTTATTCATGATGGGTTCATTGAAGATAAAAATGATGAAATTTTCAAAACAGCTAGCATTGAAGATTCTTCACTTCATCATGGTGGTGACACGGGTGGTCTTGGGTTTGATCAGCAAACCGAACTATTGGAAAGAAATGTTTTTGAAGATATCAGTTTAAGTGAAATGGGGAGTGACTCATTCAAAGAGTCAACACTTCAAGAGGAGCACGATGAGCATTTTCCTGTTGATCATTACAATCAACCCTTTAGCATTTGGGACCTCGGTGTGATGGCACCAAGGTATGATAGAGAACCTGTGTGGGATGAATTTCCCTTTGATCCTGATGAAGATCAAAAATCAGATTGCAATGCAAGCTATGAGGTGGCCATTGGAGAAGTTGTTTTTGATGAAGAAGCTTGCTTGGCAAAGCTCCATGATGATCACTTTGAGTTGGTTGCAGTCATTAAGTAGGAGCATATTGCTTTTGAAACTTTCAAAACAGCGTTCAATGATTCTTCGTTCAAGTTGGGGGCTGCCATAACCTTTGATCAAGGAGACTGTGAGGGGGAAGTAGAGCTAGAAGACCTTATGGCTCTTGAGGATGAAAGATTTGTACATGTTCTCAAACACAAATCTGATTTGCTCATTCAAGAAGCTGATTGCAAGCAAAGGCTCGAAAAGTTGGTTGAGTCTGATCCTCTTCTTAATATTGAGCATTCTCAGCTAGTTGGTGGCGAAAGACAAGAATGTTAGAGCAGCAATGAGGGCAGCAAACGCAAGAAATAAAGTTTTGATTTTTCCTTGCAGCCTGTCAGCAGTTTACCATCTTCGCATTCTTATGTGTGGGAAGGCCAATTCAAGGTGTCCGTTAAATATGAGGTGCTAGCTCTATCTGGATTTGATCGCACACATAGCTTGGTTGAAGAGCTCTACTAGTCAACTTGAAGAGAGACAAAGAGGATTTAAGGATGAAGTTGCTCTTCCCAATTTGCAACTTATCAAAGACTCCTTGGAGACATTGAAGTCAGAATACATGCACTTGACTGAAGATCGAGATCATGCCATCCAACTTGCAAAGAAGACCTTCAGTGCTTTCCAAGGAAGTGAGAGAAAGGTTGATGAGCTCACTCTAGAGCTCAAATCAACAAAGGGCATGTTAGAAGATACTCAGTTGGCTCTAATAGAGGTAGAAGATCAGTTTGTTGACTTCAAACTTTTCAAAGAGCTGAAGAAATCAAGCAAGTGATTGGAGAGCTTGATAATCTTCAGGAGGAGTTTGATCTAGAAAGCGTCACAAGAAAATCATAAGTTGCATGTGCAGATTTAGATCAGCAAGATGAAAGGGATGACTTTCAAATTTTTGACAATCTTCTCTTTGCACTGGGTTTTGAAGAAGGTTATGATAATCCTCTCTTTGTGATGGATGATAAAATTGTACATGACGCTGAGTATGGTTCCCAGTGCATGGATGATGTGATATCAAACCATGAAGAAATCTCTTTTGACATTAAGGTTGAAGGGGAAAATTCTAGTGCTTCTTCCAACCATGGAATAGCAATACATGAGTTGCATAATGAAGTCCTTACTGTTGTTCCTAGTCTATCCACCCTTCAAGAGATGGAAAATCAAGAATCAAGGAGGAATGAAGTCACTATTCTTGACTGGGAACAAAGAGTTGATTGGCACTCCGATGAAGAGTTCATTCATTATTTGATGCGGATGCTTGTCAAATTCCTATCAAACTTCATGCTTGCACCTCCTTCTTTAAGAGTAACTAATTTCATAATGGAGTTTGATGAGGTGTGCATTGAATCTTTCCAGCAAATCTTGTCTCATGATTTTGAATTCAACTTTCTCAGTGAATTCAAATTTGTTGAATACTTTTAGGAGTTTCAAGAAATGATGATTCAAATAGAACTATTTATCAAAGCGTTCTAGTCAAAGTAATTCTCCATCTGCGCAATGGTTCTTCTTTACTTATGATTTGGGATCCCGGTATCAACTCACATTTGATATGTGACAAGAAGGTATGTTGGAATGATAAGCCTCAAATTTTCAGTTCTCTGGGTGTTGTTACCTTTTTTATCAGCCATTTGAAGATTATTTTTGATGATCAATTGGATTTTTGGAGTGAAAAGTTGAGCAACGAATGGTTCTTGGCTGTGATGAAATCTTCAGTGAGGTTGTTTGCTGTGGATATGAGCAGAAATGTTATTTTGAATGCTGATTTTCAGTTTTGCAGCAGTTATTTATCTCCTTGGATGCTGATTTCCCTTAAATCAGATCTCAAGTTGATCATTTCAATCTTGTTTGGTAGCTGGTGCATTCAATTTCAGACATTCAAATCTCTTTTGAAGGATGGTTTATGGCTTCAAATGGAAGAAATGGTGGTTCGGACGGTGCATAATCAGATTTTGGATAGAAATCGTGCTCATTCTAGTGGCTATCATTTGTACATTTTCTCTTTGGTAGCTAAAACGCCAAGAGCGTAACCATTGCCTAAATTGGGTTTGCATTTGGAAACCCTTTGGCTGCTGAGACCCTATTTGGATGCTGGAGAGTTGAGGCCGATAGTTTTGAGTTGATTAGATTATTCTTCATGGTTCTCAAAAGGGTGATAGTCATTGACATTGTAGATGTTAATTCCTTAGAGTTTATTGGGCATGAGATGCTTGATTTTGATTCCAATCCTTCCATGATTCTCAATTTGAATTTCAGGCATGTTAACTCTTTGAGGTTGCGGTGAGAAGATTAGTGCAGCCAAGGCCAATGGCTTCCATTTGTAAGGATCAGAGAAGCAGCATCAAGAAGGTGGATCTTTTCGTAGGATGGACATGGGACCCGTGATTCTATATGTTTGGTGGGATCAATTTGAAGTGTTATGTTGCAATTGCTTGAGGACAAGCAATTTTGGAAGGGCGGATCGTAATGTCCCCATTTAGCCATAAGCTCTCTGTCCGACATAGCCTATTCCGAGGCATGTAGGCTAGTCTAAAGCTAAAATTAGCTTCCAATTTCTTTAAAGGAGGCTCAAGGCATGTGAGTTTCTTTGACATGCCTGGGGTGGAGCTCGGTTTTGGAGAGCCTGTGATGAGGGTAGTAACATGCATGACAAGATAATGACATGCATTTCTTGCGGATACCTTAGTAGTTTTGTAGGCTTGCATGTTGGCATTTTGCAATTTGGATTCTGGATTCCTTTTGGGTTTTCTAAGAGCTTCGCAATGATGTGACATGCAACTGAAACAAAGGACTTTTCCGAACTTACTATTTTTAGTAAGTCATGACAGCTGTCAGATTTGTGGTCAAAATGAGTTTGGAACAACTTACTATTTTTAGCAATATGCTATTTTTAGTAAGTACTATTTTTGGCAGTACTATTTTTAGCAGCAGTTCAGTGCAGTGGCTATTTTTGGCAAGTAAATTTATTCAGTTTGGTCTCCAACATTTGAGGTGATTATTTTCGCAAGTTTGATATTTGATGAAAATAATATTTTAAGTGAAATTATCTCCTAGGCAAAGTGGACGACTTCATAAGAGGAAAATATTTAAGTGATTATAATGTTTATTTTCACTTATATCTTGGTGGACGCCAAGAAGAGGAGATAAGTGTTTTTTATTAAACATTTCACTTATTATTTGGGACACCTAACTTAAGTGATCATTTGCATTTTGATAAAGTTTATTACTTCAAGAAAGAGGACAACTTGTGAGATGGCTAAATGAAATGCAAATATGAAAAAGGTGAATTTGGATTTGAATGTCATGTGGGTGCCCTAATTGGAGGGAAACAGAATTGAATTGGTGGAGAAATTTATAAATAGGAGTGTTAGCTTCATTCTTATCATCCATTGCTGCTTATTGTACTATTATGCTGCTGAAATATTTTTAGAGCTTGCTTCAAGGAATGCATACCTCCTAGTTTCTTCTTCCGGTCTTCATGCTTGAGAGATAGTACCTAGCTAGATACATTGAAAACTGTGCTTCACTCTGGAGTGCAGATTGAGTATCATTGATATTAGTTTTTGAAGTTCTTTTGATGTTTTTCTTAGTTTTACAGGTTGTTGGTTTGTAGTGTTGAAGGTGATTTTCATTCATAAGTCTTGGAGTGATTTTTGTGTGCTTCTAGGTAATCACTCGTTTGATTCCTATGACCTAGGCGTCCCATTCTGCAAAGTTTGACAATTTTTTATGGAGTTTGGAATTTTATCTTGGAGGTCGCCCCTTTACCTAGGTTGTACCATGCATGTCACTGCATTGGAAATTGTGCTTAATTCATGGTTGGGTGTTTGATGCAGTTTGTTCACTTAGACTTGGTTGCCACCATCCTAGGTTTCATTTGCAGCTGATTTCATGTTATTTGGTGATGTATTGAGTGAGTTAGGAGCATTTTGGTGTGGTTTCTAGTTGCTGGTCGAAGTTTTGTGCTTGCTGATTGGTCATATCAGATTTTAGTATTTGGAATTTTTGGGCTTGTTTTTCATGGTTGGGAGTCATTTGGAGTTGGAGAGACATTCTATAACATTTGCAGCACTTTGGACATCTCTAATACTTGGCTCTTGCATATTTTATTTCACATTGTAACGCTGATTTTAGTAGTACTGATCAGCTCTTTAATATTTCTGCAAATTTCTATTGTATTCTCACTATTAGTGGAAGAAGGTTGGCCTCGCCGCCTTATTTGCTTCCTTGCTTAAGCTTTCATTCCCACCATTAGTGGAAGAGACAGGCCTCGCCGTCTTTCTTTTTGTACTTGCATTCTCATATGCTGATTAGCTGAGCCGTCAATCCACTCGCTCTGAATAAGTGGTCAAGTTGCATAATTTATATTTCCAGCATTGTACTTTCATTCAATTTGTTACTAATGATCCCCGGCGCAATATGTTATCACCTCACCCATCTTGGGTCTTGAGTGAACATTCTTGGCGTAGGGTTACTTTCATCAGCTGATTTGATTATGCTAACGCTAATTGGTGAAGATTGATGTGTTAAAAATTGGAAAAAATATAAGGGGGTGTTTACATTCTCCGTACTTCAACAATGTTATTCATGTTCCTATTCTTTTTAGGACATTGTTTTGAAGGCTTCCTAGTCCTTCATCTTGTCTTTCTCTCTTTTGGAGAGGAGTTTTTCCCATGAGGTTTTCTCCTTTTCTCCAGTTATGAGAGATTAGATTAGATTGTTTGTACATTGGTACCTAATCAAGCCTTGTTGCCAAGACCCATTCATGCATTTTTTGTTTTTTATGCATTCGTTTTTCGAGTTTTTTAGCTACTCCATATGTTTCATTTAAAGGGGGGTGTTGGAGTGATCATTCATTACCTCTTAAGCTAAACTTAGGATTTTTTTTTCTTTTATTTAGTTTTAGCTATTATTAGATCATTATGTCTCATCACATGTGATGATGACACTTGTCATGATCTAATCCCTTTCTCATTTGGATTTTGCTTTTATAAGCACTCTCTTTCATAGTATTATTGTGTCATGTCCCCGAAATCGTGACATTTAGATAATAAAGAAGCATAATTAAAATAGTTAACCATTTGAGATTACATAATTGTAATTGTCCAAGACAATATTATAATTATGAATATTATAAATAACGTCATAAATATTATTATGATATAATAGATATTAAAGTATATAAAATTAATATAAAAATATAAACATAAAATAATATTATAATTAAATTATCATTATTGGACAATTATGATTATTATAAATACATATTAAAAGTATAAAAAGAAATATTAGTAATTTAATATTATTATAATTATAATTACCATAAAGTAATATTATAATTATATAACCATATACCAATATTAATAATTATAATTATAATATAACAATAAAAATGTACATATGAAACCAATATAAAATAATATAATAACATATAATAAGTAGAAAACTAAATGAAATCACACTAACCATAACTAAGGCCATCAATGGGAATCAAGACAGCAATTCAAAAGCATCGATTATGTTCATTTAAAAGCAGCGATCAATAAGGAGCCATAGAAGGGATACATAGGGCAGTGATCCCAAAATATTTGAGTAATCCATAAACCTTAGCCTCTAACGAATGCAATAGAGAATAAAACAAAAGGGATTGATCAGGATTTAAAAGAATGCAAGGAGGTGTGAATGAAGAGATGTGGCGGTCTCAAGAAAAGGTATAAAGGGGAAATCAATCCTTGGGAAATAAAAGGAGAGGAAACTCCAGTGAGCCATAAAACATAGATGTATGAAGGGAAAATTGTTAGTTTTTAATGATCAGATTAGAGCACAGAAATTAATTCAAAAAATCAGCACAATGCAACACAATGACACAGCAGATACCCTGCAAAAACCCTCCTCTTGAGGGAGAAAAACCCAGCAACAATATATCACTTATATATTGAATAACAACACAAATAGTCTCCTTTACAAGAGGTCGATATGAAGACCAAATAGAGGCACCACAAACTGATGCAAACACAGATACAATCAGATGTTATTTGCTGATTATAAACTCAGCCTTCAATGAATACACACTGTACTACAGAATTTGCAATCTGCTCTTCTTCTTCTAACTCGCACTTTAGAGAATGATCGAACTATGGAATGAATGAATAACAATGAAAGACATCGGATATATATACATCATGAATGGGAGGACGTATCTCTTCAAGGCAATAAGTCGGCCCAGCATAGAATAATGTGCCCCTTCAAAATCATGTCCATGAAGGAATGTGCCTCTTTAAAACAAGTTGGCCTATATAGAAGTATGTGACTCTTCATTAAATCACATCCAAAGATAAGAAGTCGGCCTCATAAAATAATCGAGCCTCCTCACATTAATTAATTATTAAACATCATTTAGCAAGTGACGTATCATTTCATAAAATCGTTCTCACCAATTAAATAGCCAAAAGGCTACAATTTAATTGCTTTCTTTATGCGATCTGGGCTGGAAGATATGACCGACACTGCCATAAACATCAACACTCCCTCTCAACTAGGGAGGATACTTCCAACTGCATAAGACATATCACCTCATCGTGATGTCCACCACAATGGCTACTCCCATATGTGGAAAGGAAAGATATCACCTCATCGTGATATCAACCATCATGGCTACACCCATGAATGGTATGTACAGGTGCTCATCACTCAACGTGATGTTGTCACCTCATCGTGACGTTCACCATGGATCTCCCAGAGGGTGAAACACAAGTACAAGGAAATCATCACAGACTCTCTCACGTGATTTTGTCATGGAGTCACCCACATGACATCCACCATGGCTCTCCTAGAGGGTGGAAACAAGGGCTTTCACCTCAAATCTCAAAGAGAAATGCATTATCAAGGGCTTACACCTCAAATCTCTCTCAAAGAGAAATGCATTAAGGAAGATCACTGATACTGAGACTCCTTCTCAACTAGGGCTTGATTCTCCACCATACCAAGCTTGTCTCGAAAGTACACAAACTTTATCCTGGAGAGAGGCTTGGTGAGAATGTCTGTCATTTGCTCATCAGTGCTGATATACCTCAACTAAATTGCTTTCCTCAACACCATAGTGGTATTTGATCTCAACATGTTTAGTTCTGTCATGAAGCACTTGGAATGACAGAAAGCTTCACACAGCTTTGATTATCACAATGGATGACAGTCGGCTCCATCGATTGACCAAACAATCCTACAAGAAGCTTTTGAAGCCACACTGCTTCACAAGCTATCATACAAGCTGCAATATACTCGGCCTCTGCGGTGCTCAGTGCCACTGAAGACTGCTTCCTGCTATACCAAGAGATCAACGCAGACCCCAAACTGAAACAACATCCAGAGGTGCTCTTCTGATCAATAACACACCCTTCCCAATCGGAATCAGTATATCCAAGCAGCTCCAAGTCCACATCAGAAGAATACCTCAAGTCATATCTAACTGTGCCATGCAAGTATCTCAGGATATGCTTCGCTGCAACTAGATGTATTTTCCTTGGTTCACACATGAACTGACTAAGTGCACTCACTATATAGCAAATATCCAATCTAGTATTGACTAGATACATCAACGATCCAATTAACTGCCTGTACATCGTGGAATCCACCAGATTTGAACTAGCTGTAGCCTCTTTCAACTTATGCAAGTTGGTTTCCATAGGCATAGACATGGATTTGGAATCCACCATATCAAAATCTCTTCAGAATAGTATACTTCCCTTGACTTAGAATGAACTCAATAAGCCTCTGCCATACTTCTAAACCAAGGAAGTAATGTAACCAAGATCCTTCATTTCAAATTCAGAAGCTAACTCTTCCTTGCATTGATAATGAGATGATCTTCTTCAATAAGAAATAAATCAACATAAAGAACCAAGATCAACTAGATTACCATCTTCTTTAGGTTCAGTAGGCTCCCTTTGAATCTTCAAGTACTTGCATCAACCTTCTGACCTCTTCATCCAAGATTGCTTGCAACACTTGCCTTAGAGAACTGTTTTCCCATGCACACCTCTAATACTGTAGAGAGTTCAAGATTGTCCTCATCGACCTCATCCCAGATCACTCTAATCTGAATAGGTTTGCGGAGCTACCAATGTCAAATCCAGATGACAGTCTTGAGCAATTCTGATCTCAACAGTTGAAGGGATCCTCTAAGGATTTAGCACCTAGCCTTGCAATACAGTACTCTTCACTTCTTTTCAGTGAGTTACAAAACTCCCTCTTGATCCCTGCTTCAGAGATTGCAAAGAAGACTTCTAGAAGTGAACTCCCTCTAGCCTCCAACTCAATCCCATGGCTGCAAGTTGTAACTTCACGCTTGATCATTTCTTTGGTCGGTATGACTTCCTCACAAGATGCCTCAAGCTTTTCATCACTAAGCAATCTCTCATCACCTCCTTGCTCCTAGATTTGTCCTAGAAGCATTTTAGAGAGAGATTACTTAACAGTTTATAACTATCCAAAGAAATATCAAGGCTAGAAGCATACAAGATCTACTATCTCAAGTTATAGCATGAATAAATAGGAATTTATGAACAATATTAAAACAAGAATAAATGAATCAACCTATAAGAGAAATATATCAAAAGATAAGAATGAAGGGATAAAGAAATTTATCTTTATTGAATTATGATATAACTCTTTCTTCCATCTTTTACTCCTCTCGAGAGTGCTAAACTCAGCACAACAATCTGCACAACTACAGATTTCTTGAATGCATTATGTAGTTAGCATATTTACCATCACAGTCCATGCTCAAGAGAACGGTATCGATGTGATCATCCTATCACAACGAAAATGCAATTCTCCTTTTCTATTTCAGAGTCACACTCAAAAATCTTCACAACTAGCATGAAAAATAACTTGCAACTAATAATTTGAATCTTCAAAGGGATCGTATGCTAGTGAACACAATTCAAGAGAAACCACTATCTCTCTTTACTAATTACAAGATCCAAATAACTAATATAACTCAGCAAACAAAGAATACTTATCTCTTTAAATATTCTGATGGATGCAAATACTAGACACAGTAAGATACGCTGCTCTTGCACTCAAATCAATACACAACCTTCACGGCTTGAACACAGGCCCATGACTTAGAATAGAAATTCCCTAGAATTCTTTTGAGGAGAGATCTCATCCACATCCGCAAATGAAGCATGCTAATTAGGCCTAGTTGGACAATCTTTAGCAAGGTGACCATACTTGTCACATCTAAAGCATTGGACTTTGGAGAGGTCCCTCTTCTTCTTGAATGCGGGAGCATCATCAGCTCCTTTATCTCTATTCCTCTTGAAATATCCTTTCTTCCCATCTTTCCCTTTCTTCTTTGAGGATTGAGTAGCGAGAAAATGAATGTCTTCATTAGTAGAGCTTCAACCAAAACCTCTCGCAGCCAACCTAGGCACTTCTTGAATACAATCCACCCTCAAACGATCAAACTTGGGAAGTTTTGATCTTGCACTGATTCCTTGAATGTAAGATTCCCAAGATGAAGGAAGACCATTAAGAGCCAACATGGTCAAATCCTTGACATCAACAAAATGACCAATGGTAGAGAGTTGATCTCTCAATTCGGAAATCTTCATGAAGTAAGCGATGACAGATTCTCCTTCCGCCATCTTAACATGATGAAGCTGTTGCTTCAGTGCAAGTGCCCGGCTTGTGTTGTTGATTTCGTACATCTCCTCCAAAGTTTTGAACATGTCTCTTGCTGTCTTTAACTTGGAGACAATCGAAACAATATGATCCTTTACGGAATCAACTAACATCTTCTTCGCCTTGATGTCTTTCTTCCTCCACTGGACCTTCTCTTCCTCATCCGCAGGCTCGGGGACTTTGCTCTCCACAAACTCAACCAATTCGTTTTCCTCCAAGGTGAGCATAATTCTGAATCTCCAAGATGTGAAATTTGATGCTCACTCAAGCCTATCCTCAATCTTAAGACTGTTCACCATCTTGACGAAGAAAGAAGTAATCAATGATGAGAAGGAGAATAAAGAGTATTGTTATAATACACAAATCTGATCAAGATCTTCTTCAAACCCGCTCTGATACCATGTTAGTTTTTAATGATCAGATTAGAGCACACAAATTAATTCAAAAAATCAACACAATGCAACACAATGACACAACAGATACCCTGGGAAAACCCTCCTCTTGAGGGAGAAAAACCCAAAAACAATATATCACTTATATATTGAATGACAACACAAATAGTCTCCTTTACAAGAGGTCAATATGAAGACCAAATAGAGGCACCACAAACTGATGCAAACACAGATACAATCAGATGTTATTTGCTGATTACAAACTCAGCCTTCAATGAATACAAACTGTACTTCTACAGAATTTGCAATCTGCTCTTCTTCTTCTAACTCGCACTTTAGAGAATGATCGAACTATGGAATGAATGAATAACAATGAAAGACATCGGATATATATACATCATGAATGGGAGGACGTATCTCTTCAAGGCAATAAATCGGCCCAGCATAGAATAATGTGCCCCTTCAAAATCGCGTCCATCATGAAGGAATGTGCCTCTTTAAAACAAGTTGGCCTATATAGAAGTATGTAACTCTTCATTAAATCACATCCAAAGATAAGAAGTCGGCCTCATAAAATAATCGAGCCTCCTCACATTAATTAATTATTAAACATCATTTAGCAAGTGACATCATTTCATAAAATCAGTCTCACCAATTAAATAGCCGAAAGGCTACAATTTAATTGCTTTCTTTATGCGATCTGGACTGGAAGATGTGACCGACGCTTCCATAAACATCAACAAAAATAAAAAGATAAAAAATACAGAGGTATAAACAGCGAATAAGGGAGAAACAGGAGTATATCCTGAGCATAGCAGAAGAAATATATAGGAGATATAGCAGGCAGATGTAAAGAGAAATAAACAGATCAAGAGAGGGTATATGCAGATTTAAAAAGAACATTAAATGGAGAGATAAGAAATCTGGGAATTAGGGATATATAAAGGCAATGATAAATCAACCATAAGGGGAGTAAGTAAATATAATTACATCTATACATATATATATAGATATATAAGTTCATGATCAATTAGTAATACTTATATATATAAAGAATATACGATTATGCAATAATGATGCTTGCAGCAATTATTGAGTCTTATAAGTAATAATGACTCTATTCATTCACTATGATGATAAATGGTACAGTAGAATATCATCTTTGGAATCTTGATAGACGTTTAATATCTACCCTAATGTACTTACGAAATATAATATAGAAGAATCATTCATAGTGAGTGACAAGGGGGAAATGAGTAACCCTTTGACAAGAATGAAATGTTTATATCATTTTTGATCTTATTAGATATTATCATTGAAACTTATTGCTCTTTAACGCTTCTAATATCTCTTTGAGAAATACTTTGAGTGTAAAGGTTTGGGTCGAAGTGCTTCCACTAGGATGGGGTCATTACATATTGAGCAAGTTCAGTGAAACTCTCGGCATCTCTTGTAAGTTTTTCTTGTTGAGGAAATAGCAAATCATTATTTGCAACTCTCACGCGTGGAAGGTGTTCTCATTTGCTGTTTGGTCCTGCCTTGTATGTGTTTTCAAAATTCCAACACCTTGAAACATTTCTACCGAATTGCAATTAATTTGTTACCATACTTGCATTTGCATTTGAGTGATGTCATCCCTTAGCCATAGCATTCTCCACTTTATCCCTTGCTTCATAAAGTCTTTCTTTTTCTGTATGTGGGTCTAGGTACACAACCTTCTTTGATTGGGCTCAAGTAACTGCCAATACTTCATTATGTCTTACATCAATCATGTTGGCATTGGATTTTTTCTTCAGACATTCGATGTCTTCATGGTCTCCAAGTCCACACCATTTGCATAATAGTTACAATTTGTCCTACTTCTATCGGTAGTCTCTCACAAGGTGTCCCCATTCATTGCAATGTCAGTATTGTATTGATCCAACGTTCTTTGGGGTCATATTATAATTGATTTCAACCTCCTCTTTGATTTCAATAACTACCTAGAGATGCATCATGTGGCTTTGATGGAGTGGACTACTCTCCCTGTGTAAAGAGTACTTGCGTATTGGTGGTCTTCAAATTATATACATTCATTATGTACATGGCATCAACCCCTTGATGTCCTTGGTTCCCTACAACAGCCACTGGCTTCATAGTATGCAATAACAAACACCTATTGCCCATACATAGAAAACAATAATAAAATAAAAATGCACCAAAACACGTGAATAAATTGCCATAATAAGTGCATATGCTTGTCACCTTAAAATAACAAAATCCTATGTAGATACAAAAAGCCTACTGTTTTCTCTCATCTAATTATTGTGCCACAAATGATGGAGATTCCTACTATACAAAGATTATGTTTTATACCCCTGCATTATGATGGAACATTTTTCTATGAGCATAAACCATTGACTATGGAATACAACTATTATAAAAAAATCCCATGCCCAAATTGTTTACATTGAATTGATCTATACACAGGACTGGAATCTTGAAGTCGCAAATTTGGAATACAATTAGGCTGCAAATGTATACCAATTATGCATATGCACATTCTTTTGTCTCAAGTAGTTACAAATGCAGAAGGAAGCAACAGATGAGTGCATATGATATCGTATGATATTATGTCCGACTGAAGATCTAAAAACTTGAGTGCATATGACATTAGTAATAAACTTGGATGGAATGTCAAAAGACAAAAAAATTATTTTTATAATTTGCTCATTAATTTGGCATCACTAATATTTACTTGTTATGATAATCAAGGAATTATGAGATGGGAAACTTACCTTGGTCAACAATCAGACCATGCTTTCCCCCTTCATTATTAGTTAAACCCCCAGGCCTCACAATGTAGTAGTTGATGTGCTCGGACTCTTTGTAGGCTTCTCTCAAAGCATTTTCACCCTGCAAATAAGACATATTTTTTATGGTATACTATTGATCAGTTCAAAAAAATTGAGGAAAATTAAAGAAATGATAAAAGCCCTTTAGCATAAAGAAATTTCTTCCACAAATTTGTTCAAATGCAGCAGAGTAAATAAGAGTCTAAAACCCTGACACCATGTTTTTTAAGCACACTATGAAAATTTATATTAAAGGATCAGGTAGATTGCAAAAGCTTCAAAAAACTTGATCAAAACCAACATTGGATGGATTTTGGTAAAACAGCAGGATTACAATTGGCAAACCACAAATCAAACATGTAAAGACAGAACACAAACCGATATCAGGAAAAATGTTCAAATAATATTATTTTATGCCTATTCATATCAAATTTTAAACTAACTGTAAACAAGGTTTTACAATTTCCTCTTCCGAATTCTAGTAAAAATTGGGAAGAGGGTCTATTCCTCACACTCGACTACGGCTCCTCACTCAACTTAGAATGTGGCTCCACCCTGCTACTAGATGGTAATTACAACTCCTCTATAACATCAATATCATCCAATCTAATATCTCTTGCTTTTGCTCCAACCAAATCTGTAATGATCCAACCAAATTTTTTCAAATTTTTTGATAGCAATTACAATGCAACACACCCGTTAAGGTTAGCTTCAAAACCAAAACGATGCAGAAGTAACTCTAACCAAGAATGTGCCCAAAACGGGCGAGCATGTG
This sequence comes from Sequoia sempervirens, assembly GCA_007258455.2. NCBI lineage: Eukaryota > Viridiplantae > Streptophyta > Pinopsida > Cupressales > Cupressaceae > Sequoia > Sequoia sempervirens. The sequence goes on along the minus strand of VDFB02031480.1, from coordinate 88,563 downwards.
GTCAGAGGATCTGATGCAATGCTAAACTGGAAAGGAACTCTAACCAAGAATGCGTCTAGGAGAGACAAGCATATGGTCAGAGAATCTTATGCATGCTGAGTTGAAAGTAACTCTAACCAAGAATGCACCGAAGAGTGGCAAGCATATGGTCAAAGGGTCCCTGAGCTTGCAACTAATGAATTACAATGACTTAGCAAGATAAATAAATGGCTGACAGTACTACTGAACAGCCTTACAATGAAAGTAATATCCTGCAAGCACACTGAATTAGTGAAACAAAACAAGCTGCAAGTGTTTAGACTCTCTCAAATGCTCAATATAACCTCCAGTATTCAATCCCAGCCCAAATGATGATTTTCTTAATTCTGATATGACAGACAAGCAACTAAAATATGACAACCAGCAACCCTAGAATGCACTAAAATGCTCACAAGTCACTCCACACTCACCCAAAATGCATGAAACTGAATGCACTAGCCCCTAGGAATGACAGCGCCCCTTTCCCAATGATGAAAACTCACACACAACCCTTAATTTATTTCCTTGCACATTTCCCAATGCTGCTTGAAGAGGTACGGCCCTAGGAAGGGCAATTTGCTGTAGATAAAATCAAGGAAGCCTCCAAAAATTCTGCAAACTTGCACAAAGGGTCACCCCTAGCAAGAAACCACAATGGTGAAGCACCCAGAATGATATTATTTTTATTTTTTGATTTGTGAATGAAACTTACAATCAGCTACATAAAACCAGCAACACCAAAACTTCACTAACATGCTAGAAACTGAACTACAAATGCAAGAAACCCAACTACAAATGCAAAGGACTCAATTACAAACTATTATCTCAACTAGTTGCTATCTCTCAAGCAAGAAGATGAGCCAATGCTAGAAGGTATGCTTTCTTCAAAGCGTGTGCCTAAAGACAATCCAGCAGCATAACGATATGGTAGATAAGAGATCCCCAACTGAAGAGCAGAGGCTTGCTTTTATAGATTTGAGAGAAGACTTCTAGAAGCTTCAAGAAGGGCGCCCAAGTTCAAATTTGACTTTACCCCTTTTCCCTCCAAAAGTGGCGTCCCATTTCATAAGGCAACATTTTACCTTTTAATAAAATTAACCTTCTCACCAAGTAGTCGTCCCACTTCTCCAACATATAATTTGGCCTTAGAAAATATAAATTATCTCCTGATGAGATAACCACCCTTGAAGTCCCCCTTTTTAAAACAACATAAAGTGATAAAGCTAGGCCAAGGGGTTAATGAGAAAACATAACATTAAAATATAACATTATTTAAATCAACTTAACTTATCTCTCCAGAAAATGCATCCAAAGGCCAAAAATCAAAATACCAACTGAACTGGCTGAAGAAGAGAGCCAATTGCACCAAAGTCAACGGGACCACTGCCAGAAATGGAATTTACTAAAAATAGCAAATTCCTGAAGTTGCTCGGATCACCATGCATGTCATACCACTGCGAAGCTCTCTAAAAACCCAAAAAGAATCCACAATCCAGTTACCAAACTTCAAGCAACAAACTCCTCAAAAACAGGAAACCCTAATTTTCACCCTCCAAGTAGCCTACGAGTCTCTGGAATAGGCCAACAATCAACTGAATTGATCACCACTGAGAAGGGGACATTACAGTCCGCCCTCCCCAAGATTGCTTGCCCTCAAGCAATCACAAGTCTGGATGCTGCAGAATCTCTTCATTCTCCCAAGTTGCATCCTCCAAAGGAAAATTCTTCCACTTCACCAAGTATTCTTTGATTGTTCTTCTCCTCAAAGAACGCTCTCTAAAATCAATGATCTCCTCAAGAACCAAAGTAAATTGTCCTTCATCATCCAAGGGAGGCAAATCTGATGAAGCAACAACGTTGTGTCCGCGTGCCTTCTTGAGGCGAGACACATGGAAGACGTTTTGAACCTTGCTATCTGCTGGTAGCTCAAACTCATAAGCCACTGCTCCAACCTTTCTGATGACCTTGAATGGCCCATAGAAGCGGGGTTTGAGCTTCTCAACTCCACTCTTCTTGAGAGTAGATTGTTTGTACGGCTGAAGTCGAAGATAAACCATGTCTCCAACCTCAAATGAACGCTCAACACGCTGCTGATCAACGTACATCTTCTGCTGGTTTTGAGCTATCTGAAGGTTTTTCTTCAAGGACTTCAAAATATCTTGACTTTGCTGCAACAAATCCTTGGCTTGAGGGGCTTTGCTATCACCAAACACCAATTCAGCAAAGCTAGGAGCCTCATAACCATAGAGAGCCATGAAAGGAGACATCTGGATGGACATGTGAAAGGAAGAATTGTAGCAATACTCTCCTAGGTGAAGCCATTTCACCCATGCCTTTTGTTGCTCTGAGACATAGTTTCTAAGATAGTCCTCCAACCATTTGTTCACAATCTTCGTTTGTCCATCAATTTGAAGGTGATAACTAGTACTTGGAGTGAGCACTGTACCACTCATCCTGAAGACTTCTTGCCAAAAAGTGCTTAGGAACAACTTGTCCCTATCACTCACAATGTTTTTCAACAACCCATGCAACCTAAACACCTCATGAAAAAACAAATCAGCAACTTGAGCTGCTGAAAATGAACTAGTGATGGCAAAGAAGTGAGCAAACTTTGGTAATCTATCCACCACAACATAGATACAATCTTCGCCCTAAGCCTTGGGCAATCCCGTGATGAAGTCCATCGATATGCTTTCCCATTTTTGATTGGGAATAGGGAGAGGTTGCAACAGCCCAACTGGAAGAGTATGCTCATTCTTGTTCATTTGGCAAGTGTGGCACTCCTTGTTGTAGCGTTGGACTTCCTCTTTCAGCCCTTTCCAAGAAAACCTTTCCCGAATCTGCCTATATGTCTTGAAATAACCTTGATGACCAGCAAGTGGGATGTCATGGAATGTCATCAAAATCTTCTTTTTGAGCTTAGAATAGGCCACCAAAAAGATCCTTCCCTTGTAGTATATCAAACCATCAACCACTTTGTACCTTTCATCATGAAAAGTACCTTCAATGATGCTGGTTGCAAACTGATTTTTGGTATAATCAGCAAGCAACATATCCTTCCAATCAATAGTAAGCACACATATTGAGCTCAAATGAGGCCTCCTAGATAGAGCATCCGCCACAATGTCGTCATTCCCCTTGACATACTCAATGTCAAAATCATAAGCTTGAAGCTTACTCACCCACTTCCGTTGTCTTTCGTTCAAGTCCTTCTGATGCATGAAATGCTTGAGGCTATTGTGATCCGTCTTGACAACAAACTTGCTCCCCACTAAATATTGTCTGAACTTAGCTAATGCATGCATGATTGCAAGCATTTCTTTGTCATAGATGGAGTAAGTCATGAGGAGCGCATTAAGCCCATTCTGAGACAGCAGTGGAAAATTATGAACACCCTGTTGGTTCTTTTTCCAGTTGATGCCTTGAAATCCTCTAAAGGATAGCCAATTCTTATGCTCAAGGACTTCAAGATCAATGGCCAATAAACGATCTCACATTTTTCTCCCCTGCACTTTATGCTTTACAAAACCTACAAGGGTCACCCTTCATGACACTGGATGTAGATTTTCAGCTATTGGTGCAACACAGTGTCCAACAAATAAACTTCACACTAAACAACAAGGGCTTATATGGCTACATTCATGAATGGTACACCCCTTGTTCTCATTTCAATCCAAGCATGAAGTTGATATAAAAATTAAACATAAAACTTAAAGCATAAAATGGTTTCTTGAATTTAGATTTGTTTCTAAGGATGGGGTAAGAAAACAATGCAACATCGATGCCTGCCTTGGACAACAGAGTCACATATCATGCACTTCATAATCTAATGCTATAACATAATCCTGATGACCTATCAACATCCATCACCTTATAACAGAAAATTCTTCTTAAGTCTATTGTGAAATTCTACTTAACAATCCATTTGAAAATGCAAAACCCTTACTACCTACATGCAAGCTTTTACACCACTCCTTGGATGGACAACAAACAGATAAATAACTCAAACAACAAATGTGCCTAAAGAACCTCAATAACCTTGTTATTTCAATTCAAAAGGTGTTATATCTCAAAACTGGAGACAAAATCATAGCATCATATATTCATATCTCTACAATCAAGTTATGGGAGCATTACAATATGAGGACTTACACTATAAGGACTTGACCCTTGGTATTCAACGGCTACAATACATAAGCCTCATGCCTCCCAAAACCTCAAAACTCTAACCCTCAAAACTGAGCACCAAAATGCCTAATATTCCTCTATAGATTGAAGGAAGGGGTAGGGATGCAATCGGGCCGAAAACCCTCGCCCAAAACCCTAACAAAACAAGTACAAAGATTTGCACTTCAAATCCTAAGCCAAAATCATTGTTCAAAACGGCACAGACATTCGCACCATGCCTCTAAGTTAAGGAATCTGCAACTAAAGAGCAAAGCCTCCCGCGAAATCCGCACCCAAATCATTGCTAGGAATGGCCCCTTGGCAAAAAAGTAGTTTGCACCATTTAATGTAGCATGAGTGCTAATATTTCTAACTACAACTAGCAAGAAACGAATTAAAAAATCACACTTCTATAGCTCCAAGAATTCGATTTGGTAGTTGGGACGCCTCTGCAACATTAATGGCGATTCTAAAACATGAAATTTCGGCAAGCGGCAGGAGAACTTGAAATCATTTCTGATAGAATAGAGTGATGCATTCATAGTATCATTTTGTACCTCGAGCTCGAGAAATTGATCATGGAGGTGAAACGAAGCATTACTCCTCTCGGACTTTGCAAGTAGGCATTGTTCCACTTTGAATGTGAACCGTTGATTTGTTGAGATAGGGCAAGATCAACGATCAGAATTGCTTTGACCAAGATTGAAAACTTTGACAAGGATTCATCATGCTTTGAAAATTCACGACCAATAGGAAGATTTCAAGTCATCATCCCCTTACGTGTTATCAATGGGCCTATGGAGAAGAGCGGCCTCAAAAGGCAAGTGATGTCAGCACAAGTACAAGTGGCAACCTTCCGCAATTTTGCAGCTAGAAATGGGACTCACTTTGATAGATCTGCAAACTCACAGAATCACTAAGATCACACCACGTGTTGCCCCTCTACAATTCCGCAGCTAGAAATGGGACTCACTTTGATAGATCTGCAAATTCATAGAATCACTAAGATCACACCACGTGTCGCCCCTCTGCAAATCCGCCTTTAGAAATTGGGCCCTCCCTGAAAGGCTTGCGGACTTGCGAAAACATATCAAATGTCGCTAGGTGTCACCCTTTCCGCAGTTTCGCAAATCATTTTGTCTTTAGTAGCATAGCCCTTACGGACATGCGGAAATTAATAGAAAGAGGACAAGTGCCACCATTTCCATAGTTTCGCAACATCGCTTTCCTTCATTAAACTATTACCCATGGAACTGCGGAAACCAACCAAATGCAAAAGAAAAAGGCACGAGCAAGAGCAGAAATCAAATTTGGACTTTTGGACCTTGAGTCCAAAAATCAATAAAAGGTTCTAAGTCCTGAAGAAGGAAGAAGTCAGGTTGGAATTAAAAACGGATTTGAACATTTGGGATGCTATCCAAATATCCATTTGAGACCCAAAGTCTCAAAAGGATCCACAGAAGAAAAAGGAAGATGAAAAGTAAAAGAACATTTGGGCACTTGATCCAAATGTCTCATCGAGACCTGAAGTCTCAATGGGATCGAAAAGGAAAGAAAGTGGATGGGAACTCGAGAGGAAAATGGGCTTTTGGACCTGATCCAAAAGTTTGTTTGAAACCCGAAGTTCCAAAAGGATGAGACTGAAGAAAGAAAGGAGACAGGGACAAACCTGAACCTTAGTCAAAATGTCCATTTGGGACCTGAATCCCCAAAAGGACTCTAGGAAGAAAAGGAAGATGAAAAGGATAGCCCTCCCTTAGACACTTTTGCAAAATGGGTCTTTGAGTACATCTTGGAAAAAAGGAAAAACAACAACCAAAGGCATGAGGCACGACAACAAGAACCCTCACAAAATTCAAAGAGATACAAAGGATCAAAATAGCTCAAATGACCAAAAATTGAAAAAGCACCACCACGCCCCACTTCATATGGCAACCTGCACTCTGAATCCCAAATGGTATGCAGCATGACCTAGAAGACTGCCTCCATCTAATGATAAAGAGGTGAAAGAAGGCTTCATGAAGGCCCTTGGAAAAAAGAATACTAAGAAGTCTAGCATACTTAGAGCACAATGCTAGCCTTTGTGAGTCTTTGTGGCCCAACCTTCAGTACACTAGAGGCGACAATGGATAGAGCTACATTAGCTAAAATGTACCCCATTGGATGGTGGACATGGCATGGCAAGGATGCACCAAAGTTGAGGATGCTTTCCACCCATCTCCTTCCACAGGTTGTTAATTCCTCTACTACACAAAAGAATCGATCTACATATAACTTCATCCAACCAATCACAAGGAATATGCTTACCTCTAGACAATCAAAGAAGCTAGTGACTAGGCGTAGTGCCTTGCAGCTTCAAGATTGACAGACTCCTAAGTATCGTCCAACTCCAACTGCATGTTGGGATGTTGATCCTAAAGATACTACACATGTTGATGAGGAGAAGGCACATGATGTATTGCTTGTGGTTCCATTGGATCAAGATGAGACAACCTCTCATAGTGGCAGTGACTCAAGCTCTGATTTTGATGTAATGTTAGGAGATGTTGATTAGGGACAACTGCATATTTCTATATTTTTGTCATTTTGTAGTAGAAACTTGCAACCTTTGGGCATTTTGTTGTTATTTTTATGTAATATATATGCACATTTCCAATGAATACAATTAAATTTTTCTAAAACTTAATTTGTTTGTCACTTTCTATGAAATGAAAATCTCGATTGAAATCTAATATTGTGTTAAGGTTCTATGATGTATATGATGATTACCTTATCAATGCTATCATATGAATATTTGAAATTTTCTACATTTTTCAATTTTTACGTACTTTTTAATAGTCATCCATTGTCATCCCCTAAAATATGGCCTCCCTGCCATCCCCATCCCCAAAATGCATCCCCATGTCCCCTATTGTCCCCATCCCGAAAACTTGGGGTAACATAGCTAAAATCTAATTAAAAAAACAAATTAAATTATTATAGATATAATGTTCATGCATTCTAATAAAGTTCTCAATGTAAAATCCACTCACCATGGTAAGGAAAAAAAGCAAAAACGTAATAAAGCTCATAGGTAGAAAAGGGAACTGTTGTGACCTTTACACACATCGCCCCATTGCAAATGGGGACCCCCAGTAGTTTGCTTCTTTTTAGGGTTTTTCCTTCGCGCAACAATTTTATAAGGTCATTGCTTTGAGAGTTTTAAGTCAGAGTTTTGAGTTATCACTTGAGCCAACTGGAGAATTCAAGACCGAAACAGTGCCTAAACATCATGGAAGTGCTCAGAAGGTCCAAAAGATGAGAATCGCCTGTGCTTCGAGTCAATTCTGACACTTCCTATTTTTTAGGGATTTTTGTTTTTTTTGCTTTTTTGCTTTTTGGCATTTTTGGACCAATCTGGGACCCCTATTTCCATTTTTAGAATCAAAATTCAGGCCACCAGAGGTAGAAAAATCGAAAATCAAGCAAAAATAAAGCAAAAATCAATGAAAAATCAAGAAAAGCATGGAAAAGCAATGAAAAATCAAGAGGGAAAGGCATATGGCGAAGAGACAAGCATGAAATCCATGGCGATCAAGGATGAAAAGTGACATAATTCTGAAGAAGTGCGACCATCTGCCATGAAGTGGAAAGAGAATCATGAAGTCCGCCTAGGCATTGAGGGAGTATGGAAAAGAATTCACAAAGTCTGCCCATGCCTTGGAAAAATATTCTCCAAGTCCGCCATGGCAAGATAAGGAAATGGCAAGCTTAACTCAAAGTCTGCCCAAGCCTTAGATGAGAAATGGCAAGACCTTCTCAAAGTCCACCCCACCTCTTGACATAAAGTTTGCCAAGTCCGCCATAGGAAGAGGGGAAAATGGAATAAAAGTTGTAAAGTCCGCCCTTGCCAACAAAGTGAAAAGCATGACATAAAGTCCGACCCACCTTGGAAACAAATTCATAAAGTCCGCCTAGGCATTGAACATATGGAAAAACATTTATAAAGTCAGCCATGAGGAGAAAGGAGGCCATAAAATCCGACTTAGACAAGAAATAAAGTCCAAGCATGAGTAAAGCTCGATTTTGGCATGGGGAGATATGCCTAGCACAAGTCCGCCATGGCATAAGAGAAATAAAAATTATTGGCAAGATGACTAGAAAGTACAACTTGGCTAAGGAAAGTAAAGTCTAAGTGTTAGAAAATTCGCCCACCAAGATGAAACATGGCAAAATAAATATGAAATTCGCCTTGGCTAGAAGATAAAGTGAAATAACTTAGAGGACAAATAATTAGCCATGAAAAAATTAAAATTTGCCATAGTTAAATAATTTTAATAAATTTCGCCATGAGTAAGATTTAAAGAGTTGGAAAATCGAATTTAATATATTGGACATTTAATATTTTTTTCCAACGTTTTCAACACTTGGGCGAATTTTTGAGCTCAGAGAAAATCTAAAGATCTTAGCTGAAAGTAGCGCCTGGATAAGCTTGCCATGAGGATTTTTGAAAAAAAATAGAAACTTGCCTTGATGAAGAGAAGAAAACTAGTTGGAAATCAAGAGAAAAGATGAAATTACTAAAACAAAATCGAACTCTTCAGCCGTATAATGAGTTTCAACAACTCATTTTTTCACAAGTTTGATTGAAAAGAAATTAAGCTCTCTTAAAAATTGCAAGAATATTGAAGGCAAGGTCGATTTTTCTCAGTGGAGGAGTAAATTTTTATGCTGGAGGAAGTGATTTTTGAAGAAGTAAATTAAATTCTTGGCTGAAAGGCGTACTTCTTAGCAAGTTGGCGCATTCTTTCTTGAGTTTTTGATTAAATTCTCAGAAGTTGAATTTGATTTGCAGCCAGAGGATATTCCAAAGGTTTAAAATTTGGTTGCCCAAGTTCTTTACTCTTCTTTCATCTTATTCGGTCATTTTGGCTAAGTTCTGGCAAAAATTTAATCAAGTTCGCCCACTTTCAACTTGCTTTTTCACAAAAATTTATCTTTTTAACAAGCTGAAAGTAAAAACTTTCGAATAAAAGCTCGGATATAAACTATATCTAAAAGTCTTTGTGCTAATGTTAATTCTTTTTATTTACTGCAGGTTAATGACCACCCCGAGAGAACCATCAAGAAAGGTGCAGATGAAGTTTGCCAGCAAAGGGTTGCAACGAGAGTCAAAAATTAATTCTAAGTGGAAAAACATTACAGACACCGATCTCGGGCATGTGGACTTCACAGAATTCAAGAAAAGGATGTATGGACACGATGTATTGCCGACACCAATTGCTTGACAGATGGTGACGAATGGCATCTTCTAGGCAGCCGGATTTCCGCCAACAATAGAATGTGTTGAATTGATGGTGAAGTGCACCATCCATTATGATGTGCAGGAGCGGCAAATTGTTGCACCTGATGGGAGGATATTAGCTCATCTCGGAGAGGTGGCGATCCAGGAAGCACTTGGCATCCCGACATACCATTGGACTGTATATAAAACTAGGGAGGATGCCAAAAAGTTGTATGAAGACCAATCTGAACTTTGTGCCACAAATATTAACAAGTCATGGCTGGAAAAACCGAGAGCCTCTGCCAAGAAAATGCCCAAGAAGCTGCGTCAAACAGACTTCAAGGAGGATTATGGGGATATTATTCTGTTGTTAAACAGGATAGCCGGCAATCCACAAGGCGCGCCTTTTGAGAGGTGGATGTACTATTTCATCAATGAAATCACCTCTCGCGTTCGGATGTTCAACTGATCCCGGATGATTAGCGATAATCTCCACGAGCAGCTAATCAATCTGGAGAAGACAAAATCATTCCATATGAGCTCCTACATCATCTATCTATTGGCCAGGACTTACAGATATTCAGGACTAATATGCAAAGGTAGAGTAGGCAATGGTGAGAATGAATTCAAGTCATGACTGTTACCCGCAGCTGCAACTCAGAGAAAAATCTCACTTCAAATGGGCGCACGATGCTTTCCTCATGTACATCACCAGAATACTCCAAGGAGGAACTCACCAGAGGCTGAGTCATGAAACCAAAAGCTTGATTAATAGAGATGGATCCTGGTTTATCCAGTTTCCAAGGTTCACATACATAAGGATCCAGGGATTCACTGGAAATCCTTACAGGCTTCCAATCTATCCTACAAATAGGATGATTTTGCTAGAAGTCCTTAGACAGCTAGAGACTTACCAGAACATCCAAAGGCCAAAGCAGAAGGCAGCTGTCACTTTCCCATTCTTCATTGGGAACATGTTGGAGTCTTGTCCATCGGCACAAGCAGCTGAAAGTGCCAGGTTGGAAATTCAATGGTATCCGTTCACAACTTATCGGTCCAAGGCCAATTTTGACCCTCATAACCACATTCGGACCGTGGATGGAAAAAGGTATAAACACAAAGTAGACCTGGAGGATTTCTAGGAAAATGCTGCAGACGAGTATGAAGTCAAGAAAAGGTTATGGTCCAAATTGCCGGTGGATTTGATGAGAGCAACTAAACTTTGCCGAGTGCCTAATCAGGTGGAAGATGATGGAGAATATGTCCAACCATGCTTCGATGAGAGTTGGCCTCTTCCTGCAGTGAAGTGGTCAGAGCTCGAGCTTTCAGATTTGACTACATTAATGAGGTCGGTGGTCAAGTATTCTCAGTGGTGGGTTGACCAGCAGACCCAGGAGTTAAGACGGAAAAGAATGACGCTCACTTATGACTTGCTGAGTGAGACAGAATCATACTCCTCAAATGCAGGTGCGTCCCACAGTGCTAAGTTGGTTGAAACTACTGAGAAGAGGAAAGGAGCAACTGCAAACACAGAACCTGTCCAAAAGAGACAAAGGGTGGAGCCATCTCATTCCGCTACATCCAGAAATATTGATGAGCTAGTGGCTACTGCGGACGAATCCTTGGCTGATATGATGATTCCTTCTCCAATTCAGGAGGGTAAAATGAGCCAATCCAGTTAGATGACGATGAGCCCCCATCTCCTAAGGGCACAGAAATACTGGGTTCGAAGAATGAAATGGACATCCAGAATGATGAATTCCAAGAGGGAATGATTTCCGCTCTTAAAGGAGTTTTGGATATTCCAAGTGGAGAGAATGTTCAGGAGGAGGACAGCATTGAACAGCCTACCATTCCTGACTGGTTGAAGGAAAGATTGAAGATACAAGTGTCAGTCGAGACTCAAGAAGAAGATGACACTGCAGATTTCTTGGCTAGGTTAGAACAAGTTGTTGTAAAGAAGCCTACCAAGAAATTCTCCACGATTCAAAGGGACGAAGCAGGAAGCCATTCCGTACAGATTGTTGTGCCAACAGTTGACAAGTCACAAAACACAGGATGAAATTGCTCCCCATGAGTACGCCATTACCACTATAGACCTAGGCCCAACAACAAAAGGCCAGGAAGTTGAAGAGTTGGATAATTCAGTCTCTACTATCAAGGCGAGACTGGAGAAGGAGGTGGCGAAGAAGAAGGAATACAAGGAGGTCGAGCGCCTAAAGGAGTATATTCAGCATCTGACCCAACCACTCAACCAGGGTGATGCAGTAGCTCCTCCTCTTCTAAAATCCTCACGGAAAACACCCAAGGACATTGAAGAAGATATGGTCACGGCCAAGGAAGCCAAGGAATGGATGACAAGTAAAAGCACAGAAGCGGCTTCATTCATGGAGAGATTGACACTCGCCTACGGACAGACCTCCTCATAACTTTCCAGACTAGCTGTCATGACAAAAGTTTGGGACAACCTCTCGGACATTCAGAAGAGGCCCATTCCATGCCTCAAAGTGTTGAAGGGTGTCCCAAAACAGGAATTGGTAGAGGGAAAGATAATTGCAGCAGGCGACACTTATGACTTCCACCATTGGTATTGGGCATTGACAATACAAAGCGAGGTCTTGGAGAAAGCAAAGGCTGATAGACTCAAAGTGGAGGAACAAATCAGAGAAATTCAGAGAAAGATTATCTCATAGCTGCAGATGTGTTCGAGAAAGAGATTGTCAGAGAGAATGACATGCAGCTAGAGAGATTAAAGCAAAAAGTTCAGGAAATCTTCTTCTCCACCACAGGATTGATTCTGAGACAGGACTTCACGAGAGTGGCGAACCTCTTATCCATCTGGGATGATTTTACGAAACAAGAAGTGGATTGGGAGAGTGCCTTTGTCGGATATGTTGAGGACTTGGACAGGCTGGAATTCAAAATAAGCATGCTGCCACAAGTCACGATGGAAGAAGTCATCACGATCGTGTCCAGGTTCATCGAACACACTACTACTCAAGAGGATAGGGACGCACTCCCTTGAAAATAGCTCCAAACGCCACTTCACTCTTTGTTTACTCATTGATTACTGATGATATTTTGGGAAACCCTAATTAGGGTTTATGTGTATTAATCTTGGTCGTTAATGTTGTTTTAATCTTGGCCTTTCATTTTCTCTTGAAAACTCTATATAAACTCTTGATCTCTCATTTTCATTGGGTGAAGAAAGTGTATGAGATTGTTGTGTTTTGCTACTTCCGATAATAAAAGCTCTTATGCATGATTTGCTTTGAATCCCTTTTATTGTCAAGTGGTTTGCAAGGTTGCATAACTTCTTCAACATTAGATTAGAATTAAGATAGAATTTGATTAGAATTAAGATAGAATTTGCTTTAAATGTTTGTTAAGTGAATGCAAGATTTGACAGTATAGAATTATGGTGAAACATTGCTCATACTTTCTTTGGATGGATGATTTTCATTCAATGCATAAAGTTAGCCTGAGCTTATGATTGTGGATGCTTAACTTCAGTCTGGATAAGTATTGTTCTAGACATGAAAATTATAATCACACCCTTTGAAGATTGCACCCACTTTGTGTAGTTGTCCTAGGGAGGTGAAGTAAAGCGTGGTTACCAGTTTCACCTAATCTTTACCATCTCTTGAATTCCTAGGAATAGATTAAAACCTCTAAACCCTTATCCTTTTTTGCATTTTTTTTGAGATCCCAAACTGAAAATCCCAATAGGAGAGCATTCAATGTTAAATCCGTCTAAGTCCCGAACTTGTGAAGAAATTGCTTAACGTAAGTCCCTTTGTGTATTACCAACATATCACAACACCCATTGAGCTTATCCACACGTCATGACCTGACAAAAACCTTGGAATCACCATATGATCTTCTCGCAATCTTAGCATACGCGGTGATTTTGTTCAAGAGAGGATAGAGTGTCTTTGGACATTTTATTTTGTGTGTTCGGTGGATGATAAAACGTACACCAACAGGAACCCAGTTAGAGAACAAGGAAGAAATAAAAGCTTACTGCTAAAAATTTAACCTTGCAAGTATGTGTACAAAGAAAATATTCAAGATTGACATTATTTAAAGAGAAAATGGAACGTAGGTAGCTAGATACAAATTCCCACCATGTTGTGTAAGTCAGAAAAATGGAAAACAATTAAGAGGAAGGAAACCATCAAAATATGTTAAAGAAAAATAAATCTTGAGAGATTTCTAGTTGAATTGGAAAGTTGAGGACTTTATAAGTACGAGATGTTGAGAAGTTTCAATATATAGCTGCACACTTTGAAACCTGATAATGCAGAAAGCACTCAATAAAAACCTAAAAATACATTAAAAAAAAACCTAAAAAAACATTAAAAAAATCCCTAAAAAAACATTAAGCAATCTGGGGGAGAAAAATACAAGACAATCAATACCATTATATCCTTATGTGTGAATGATGACTTAATCTTATTATTATATTATATCGATATATATTGAAATTTGATTAGCATTATGTCTATGGAAAAAATTTTGTGACCATTATTTCCTAGTCCCTTATTCTAATTTCTAGCAGTTTATAAGTTTAGATCCATGACAGATAAATTCTATATCTCACAAACACAAAAAAAGGCCATGCACTGAAATGTGTGTATTCTTGCATTAAACTCAAATAATACATCCGATTTAGTGTATTCCTACTTCATTCTATCAATTAATGTTGAAATCTACTTAAGAATAGTCATGACAAAGATCAACATGAGTGTTTTTTATATATAGGGGAACTTGTATATAAAAAAATTTCAGTTGCAAGCGTTTGATTAACTGATTATTTTAATTTAAGAAGAAAGAAACAATGGATCCATACAAATATCTTAGAAACCAACTTAGAGATCAATTCTTCCCAATCAAACTGTCAAAAATATAAGATAGTTGGGTGAGAAGGATTTCTACCTTAAATTTCCATACAAGTACTCGACCCATAAATACATTGAGAAGAATGGATACTACAAACCATGGGCGTGTTACTCCAAGTGATGATACAAGCACAAATTTTGGAACCTAAAAGAAAAAAATTATAAGTGAAGTTAGTATAAGATCTCATAAATCAACAATATTTTAAAAACAGATTCACAAGGAATGTATATTAAATTTACCTAGTTTAAATATCCAACATGACATGATAAAACTACTTTAAATAATCTAATGTGAAGTCATAAAATTATCATATATCCAATATTATTGAATCTTGTAACCTCCAAACACGCAATTTATGGCAATGCCCAAAAAATAATTATACTATATTAAAATTTAATAAGTAATTAGGGAAAAGATACAAAATCAATGAACATAAGAGTTGATTGAAGTAAGAATCATACTCAAACACAGGGAAATTGAGGCAAGCTCCTTACCACTTAACAATAGATGAACAACCAAAGGTAGAAAAGAAAGCTAAAAAATTAATGGAATACAAAAGCTTGAGCTTACTTGAGAAGTTACAAGAACCCTAATATTTTTATACTAAAGGAATTAAAGGCATAATGCCAATTATGGGCAATGCAGAAGAATAGAATGAGTTGAAAATTTTGAGCTCGATATTCTTCTAGCTTAGGTAAAATAAGGCAAAATGGAGACAAATTTGACTACTATAATGATTTACTAGTGTTCTATCACCACTTGGTACAATAACATCACAAAAGATCGACAAGGAATACCAACCAATATAGGACACTAGAACCTAATCCAAGACAAAGCTTGGGGGTATCAAGCAATGTTACAAAAGTCATAGAGACTCACCAAGACTCGATGCATCCCTAGGCGAGGAGGTCGAAATAAGGCCCAAAGACTAGTGACCTAAGAACTGGCAAGTAACAAATAGACTCAGTCAACAACAAATATATATAGGAAAAGTAAAAGAAAAGAAATAAAAAACTTAAGCACTTAAAATAAACTCTAACACTCTAAAAGAACACTCATTTCATTTATAAGCACAAAGAGGAGAAAAAAAATATTATTGGAACCAAAATCAGATGCCATAAAAGAAAAAACCAACACACAACTTAAGCAACAAACATTGATTGAATACCATTTGGGCAGGTTTGTAGCAGCCCTTGGTGCATCTAAAAGAGCATAAGGAGCATTTGGAAGAGCCCACTATCGATTTGGAGCAGCCTGCTATCAATTTGAAGCAAGTTTGAAAATGTAATATTGTATTTGAATCTTTTTTGGTTTTTTCTGCATTTTTTTAAAAAGGCTATCTTTAATCTCTTTTTATGAACAAACCCTTCTTGTTTTTATTAAAAAAAAAAAAAAAAATCTATTTTATAACTACAAACCTTAACATTTTTAGTTATTCTAATTCTTTATCTTTATTTACAAACCATAAATGTTAATTTATTTTCCATTTATTTCTTATTGCAGCATACTTTATATTTATAAAGTGTTCCAATGTCAGCCACAATTAGAAAGGACCCTTGTAGAAAGCACACCATTCCTTAGGTCAAAAAATGGGGAGATAACTTGTCTACATAGCAAGACAAAAATGCTTGGGGGAGACATTAATTGATTAAAATATTACCTTTGCACAAATATTGTGCCCAAAAGCACCTCCTAAGTTGTACATGAGGTACAAAGCCAATTAGAGAAATTTGAGCAACAAAAGGAATTGAAAAAGAGGCAAAGAGAAGAGGTGGGAGCCATTCATGGAGATTTTCTTCGATTCCTCCAATTTCCTAGATCTTTGAGTAGTGGCAGTGGTAGTGTTAGTGTTAAGCCTAGAGTTCGTAGATCTAAATTAAATTCATATATTATACCACGTACTACTCTCAATTCCCAACTATCACTTGAGAGCATGGACTGGAAGAAGGAAAAACTTGATAAAACAAGGAGTGCAATTGAAGACTTCTTATTTTGTTGTACAATTTCATTTCATGTAGCCAAGTACTTAATTACTATTTTTGTTTTAAAGTATATTGTTTGATTTCTTTGTCTTGAATTATTGAATTTAGGGGTCTGCAAAATTTAAACTCTAAAATTTGTAACACTTATTTTGTTTGTTTTATTTGTTTTAAGTCTTTTCATTGGCAAAATATAGTAGATGCCATTACTATTTGTGGAGTGGAGTTCAAAACCCCTAACAATGAGAAGACAAAGTGCTCAATTTTTACTCAAAATGTGGCTAATATGAATGTTACAATTAATGAACAATGTGAGATATGGAAGAAAAAAGTTGCACCATTATGATTGGTGGATGGACAAATAGGACAAATAGAACATGACTGAATTTCCTTATTTCTTCCTCAAGTGATTATACTTCCTAAAACCCATTGATTTAGTGATTTAAAAATGAAAAAATCTACAATACTGATTAACATTAGCATTTCATATTTCATTGTTTCTTTCTCAAGTGACACAATTTTCCTGAAATCTATTGATGTTTCAAGAAACGCAAAAAATGTTGAATTCCTTTGTGAGATTTTGGAGGGAGTCTTGGCCAAGGTGGGTGAGGAAAATGTTATGCAAATAACTATAGATAATGCAACAAATTATATTGCTACAAGTATACTTTTCATGGATAAGCACCCATCCTTAGTCTAAACTCCTTGTGCTACTCATTGACTTGACCCCATATTAAAGAATCTTTGACAAAATCCCATGGATCAAAGCATGTGTAGAGCATGGTAAAAATATTGGCAAATACATATATAACATACTTGGCTCCTCAACTTACTGAGGAAATATACAAACAAGGAGTTGGCTTGTCCCAAAATAATCCACTTTGCAACTAACTTTATCACATTGCAAACTTTACTTCAATCAAAGACTGCTTTGAGGTGTATGTTTATGAGAAGTATCTACATCATCATAAGCTAAGACCAATGAAGAGGTTAGCATGGATGATTGTGTAATGTCCCCTTCTCAATAGCCACCCTGGAGATTGTTTAGCCTTCATTTATTCTCGAAGGCTAAAAGAAGAAATAAGGGAATAATAATTAAATTAATTGTTTGTAAAGTTATCTCAATAAATTAAAATCATAAAATAGCTTTATATTTAATTAATTTAATAAAGTGACTAAAATAAAATAATAAATTATAAAGTCACTTTGGAATAAAATAATAATATTTCTAGAAGCTTCTTGGAAGTCATTGAGAAATCTTTATAAGGAGTTGTGGGCTTGGCATTTGAGCATGTCTTGGATTATACTTCTTATACTAGTTTGGTAGAAGTTTGAACGCTTTGCTTGTCCGAGGATTTGAAGACTCTAGGGTACCAGGTTCGGTTGTGAAAGATCAACCCTAGCTGGAGATTGTGGAGGAATCCATTCAGGGTTTCTACAGGTGCTTCATTGCAGGAGTTTAAGTTGGTGCAATAGCTGCAGTATTATTGCACTTCTAAATCAGAAGTCTGATTGAATGCAATAGCTGGTTTATTATTGCATTATTGAGTTGCAGCAGCTGATGTATTGTTGCAATCATCATTTCATCTGAGAAGGATTATTACTTGCTGGTTTGTTTATCCCAAATTTAATGGTCTTTGACCAAATTTGGAAAGCACAAGAAATTCAATTTTGGAAGAAAATAATTGCAGTTCATTGGCAGCCTTCATTGAGTTCGATTTTGTGAAGGAATTTTGAGAAAGCATTTTCAGTTGGTGTCAAATCGAGTTCTTCATTGAGGGACAACTTTCATTGTTGGCAAGTCATGGTTTCTTTGGCCACATTGACGCTGCTTCTAGAGATCATTTACAGTCACTTTTGGTAGGTCAATTTCAAGAGTATTGGCACAGCACACAAATAAATTCGATTTGGAGTTTGAAGCACCATTCTTAATCGATTTTGGCTGGGGAAAGTTAACACAGCTTCAAGGAGTTTAATCACTGCCTTCAAGTCATAAAGATATTGCGATTTGGAGGAATTCGATCATCCAGGTTCATTGTCCATTTGCATTGGCAGTCATAATAATATTCTCATTTGAGTCGATAGGTTCTCAAGCATATGCATTGCTGCTGTCAAAGCATTTGTAATTGCATCTTATGATCATTATATCGCTACCATCTACAGCAATCATTGTAATTGCATTGCATATTAGTATTAAGTGAGTTGCTGACATCTACTTGCAAGATCATTGACATATCAATGTAAATTGTAAAGGCATAGGAGTTAGTTGCAAGAATTGTAATCAGTTGGAGTCCTTCATTTGCTATGCAATATAATGAGGAGTTTGAGTTTGCACATAAAGTGTTTGTAAAAAATGCCATATTGCTGTAGCTGCATATTTGTATGAATTTTCTGTCATCAAGTAGTTTGGAAACAACAGAAAATTATCTTGCATTGTATCTACTTTCATTTACAGTCAAATTAGATAAGTTTTTAGAGTCCTTTCATGCAGTATATCATCAACCAAAAACAGAAAAACAAAACAAGAAACATTTACCAGCTGGAAACAATTTGCAAGACAAGTGTTTGACAAAATTCTCAAACACCAAAAATCAGAAAATCAAGGTCAGATTTGGCAAGGGACTTTACAGTGGTATCAGAGCTAAGAATCCTGCCAGCCTGTTGGGTAGATTGGACTGTGCTTCAGCTAATCAACTGCAGATCAGAAATTTCAGTTGAACACCATGGCTACTCTCAGGGAGCAGATGAATTCCTTGTTGGAGGAGCAAAGGCAGATTCAGATAAGGATTGATAAAATGGTTGAAAAATGGAACAAAGAACAGGAGGCCATCAAGACTTTTCAAGAGAGATTGAAGTTTATTGGTGAAAAGCTGAAATACTTACCTCAGGTTAAAACAGCTCTTTTTAACATTTTGGAGGAAGCAGAAAGTTGTCTCTGTAAGGTTATTCAATCACCTTCTCAAGCAATGTATACAGCTTTGGCTCCATTGGTGAGATCGTTAGAAAAGCTAGAATTATTGAGACATCGGGATGAGGAGATAAGATTGGCGGCTGTCACATGCATCAAGTGAAATTATGAGGATTATAGCTCTTGAAGTTCCCTATGATAATGGCAAAATGAGAGAGGTCATGCAGTTGATTATTGAAAGCTTTAATGGGTTAGGTGACATCGAAATCCCTACTTTCAATAAGAGGGTCAAAATTCTAAAATTGATGGCAAAGATCCAATCATGTGTCATCATGTTTGATTATGATGATCTTATTCTCCAATTATTCGATTGCTTCATATTAAGAATCAGGAAACGTCATTCAAACAAGGTGAAAACAGATATGTTCAACATCCTGTCCCTGATCCTAGATGAAGATGATGATGTTTGCAAGCAGTTGCGGTCTCATTTGTTAGACATTTGGAGAGCAGAGCAACTTTTGACAATGTTTAATCAGGAAACCAATGCGCATCTAGAATAACATGTAAGCAGGACGACAACATATGATTGGAACAACGCATTGCACTAGCATCCAAGATAATGGACTATTGAGCTTGTTTACCAAGTACATCTTGAATTCCCCTTCTTTGTTGTGGATTTGGTCTTTTAGTTCTATATACCAAATTTCAGTAAATATAAAAAATTAAGGTAGATTAATTTTTAGTTTAAGCAACCAATATTGGCATAGTGTGATGGTTTAAATGTGGTGTTGTTCTTGCCACCAAGGTTCAAACCACATTAGGGTGTTATTGTTGAGTGTTTATGTTGGGGATGAGGTCCCCCTTTTGTGACCTCACTAATTCATAGCTCTGCGTCAAAAGCATTTACCCCTAAAAAAAAATAGTTTATGCAAAAGTCTATCTTGCCATCAATATGGAAACTTTTCCAGAGATTGCCTGCTCAACTAGGAAACTTGAAATATGAAAGACCAAGTTGGCAATGAAGGATTTTAGCATGTGCAAACTAGGAAGAGGAATAGAAGGTATACAAGTTGAAAGTCTTAGACTACTAATTTTAAACCTCTTGAGAACTCTATAGGTATGATGCTTCAATCTTTGATCAGGAAAAAAATATTCCTTTTGACTCTAAACATGAAGAAGAAAGTCATGAGCAATTCTCTCTTGATGCAGAACTGGTAGATCAGCCTCTACGAAAAGGACCTGTTGAAGTTCCTCCTAAGTGGAAGTTGGTAAAGCAAGCCTAATTGAATTGGAGTAAGAAGTCATAGTTCATGGTCCCTGTCTTGAGCCTATTATATCAAGATTTTCTTCCAAACCAGGCAGGAAATAAGACTTCAAGAGGCATTGAAAAATGTTGTAGCTAAGACTCAAGCTATGCTGGAAGATTTCTCTGAAGGAAAGAAGTCCATTAAAAAATGATCTTTCATTGAGTTGTACAAGTCTAGGTGGCACCCTCGAGAAAAACTACCCCAAAGATCAGATCAAGAACATCCATCCTTATTTAATAGGAATTCAAGAGAAAACATTAGATCAAAAAGGCATCTCTGATGCATGGCAATTCATCTGGAACAATTCTAAAATTGATGTTATTAGTGCCAAGTGTGTGTAATGTCCCCATTTTAGGGTTCTCTTGCATTGTTGTTGGCTCTGACCTTCTAGGTGGGTGTTTGTCTTGACTGAAGGGTTACTTGATGTTACCAGTGGGCTCAAATGGTCTAGAGGACTCAAATGACGTTTTCCAATATTATTTCTGACTGTTGGTGTGTTCTCCAAGAATCTTGGAGAGAGCGTTTGTTTATAGTAAGTCACCTGATCGAGTCCATTTATCAGCATTCATCACCGGTATAACTCCTGCATAGTCAATTCTCAATTCCGATGTATTTTGACCATTTCTGCAATTTAGATGTAATATTGAGCTATGTTTAATTAATTTTACTAAGGTTGCTATTTTAATTAAAATATTTCAATGGGCACCTTAGTGTTATAGCTCATTGGAACTAGGATGGACAATTTTAAATGTTGGGACACTGAAAAGTGACTTTGGGTATAAAGAATAATTAAATAATGAAATAAATCACTTTTCGGTGTGTTGGTTAACAATTTTGTCACTGCGAAAAAACCAACTAACTCACCCAATGGGCAGCAACAAATTGTACCAACAAATGGAGAAATCATTGAGGTTAATGATTCTCCTCTACATAAATGAGAGGAGCACATCCCTCGTATGATGTAATTTGAGATTTTGAGTAGTTTTAAAAAGTACAAAAAGGCAAGATGCAAATGAATATAATAACTTTAAAAGGAGATAACTTAAAAACAATCCACAGATGGTTAATTTAGTTATCTAAGTACACATGAATGATAAATCACAAATTAACTTCAAAACAGTAATTGGCCCAAAGACCAATACACTATTTCAAAACTAATTTGCTAACATAAATTGAATTTGAAAATAAACTAACATGGGCAGATTAAATATGAAAAAACATTTATTGCACACTCAGGTACAATAATTCAAAATCAATATAGACAACACACACTCCCCAAATTCAATTCTTTGTTTTAGAATAGTTCAAAAAATTACAAGCTCACCGTCTTTTCCCCTTGTGTCTGAATACCCTATACCTCCCAAAAACCACCATATTTTAAGCCCCTTGATGAGGACACCAAGAGTCCTCTCCAAAAATCGTCACTAGATAATGAAATGTGAAGAGTCATCAAATGCCTCTTCACATTCTACCCTCTACAAATAAGACAATTTATTCTTTGAGGCCAATGTCACAGATCTTCACTATCCATGTCTTATTACTAATAGATTTGGAGACTTAGATCATTGTGAACAATGGGTTAGCTAAGCCAATGTAAATAGTTCATTCCCCTTGCCACATCCAGTGCCATATGCAATCAACATTTTTCATCCAATACTTCCCTTACTACCTTGTGAATTAGCTTGTATAAATTGCCTCTTGGCAAATACTCAATTACTACTAATAAGTTGGGATGTATGGTCACAACTCCCATGAAAAGAACAATATTTGGATACCTTAAACGTTTCATGATTCCGATCAGCACGGTGGACTATTCCAAAAGATCCTATGCCAATACATTGCTTCAAAACTAGTCCTCCATGGAACTTCTAGGTCATCAATTGCCGAAGATATTTGAAAGTTTGTTATTGTCCGTAACGCACTTCCATTGCCTCATATTTCCCATCTTTTATTTGATGCATTTCTGATTTATCCTAGTCATCTTCACACTTCTAGGTATACAAAAATATTTGCTTCAGGTTCTCTTTGTTATCAAAGACTAACTCTATATCTGTTTATTTGTGAATTTGGAAAACATTCTACTGATTATTCTCTTTGTCGTTGATTTTGGATTGTATATCTATATCTTTCTCAAGCTGCAAAATATTCGGATGAATTCACTCTATCATAGGCAATGATTAATAGTTTAACTATTATCTGCAAAATTCTTCTCTGACTTCTCAGAATAATGTTTGGCACTCTCTTCTTTTATTACTGAGAGCATGTCTAGCAAGGTATTTTCTTTGTTCATCACTATGTCAGAGACAATTTGACAACTCTTTAGAGATGTCTATACTGAATTGTATTCTTTGAGATAGCTTGTGGATTTACTTTGTAAAAAATATTTAGTGGTTACAAATGGGATAAAAGATGGAACAACAAATCAAATTTCCTTTTCTATATGGTGAATACTGAACCTCTAGAGTTGTCATCTGTTAACAAGCAAAGGTGAATTGATGTCTTAAAAAGTAAAGACTGGTGCTTGCAGAGGCTCACTGATAGACTGCCTAAAGGAAGCACAACACAATTTCCTTGTCCTTGTAAGGTAAGCAGCCACTAAGTATAATAGCATGTTTTTTGAAAGCTTGCATAAGTGGGTGAAGAGCACCTAAGCTTCGATCCTCCATTATTTATACAATTGTAGTTTTAATGATTTTCCTTGGCACCTACTTAAAATCTTTCTTGTCACTCATTTGTTAATTCTTTGTTCTTACCTTTATCATCTCCTTCAAATTTGCCATTATCTTCATCACTAAACTGAAGAAACTCCTTGTCATGATCTTTCAAGAACTTGAAGAATTTGAGATCCTTCCCTTTGAGCAATTATACCTCCCCTAATAAACACATGGATGATGATAAAATTTGAAGGGTCATGTTGATGTGTTTTTTTGTGACCGCACCAAACAGCAGAATAAAGTTACCAAAGGCTACTCTATCCTCTCTTGATCAAAGTATTCAACATGCTAAGATTGCGAGAGAGATCATGTGTTCAACTCCAAGGTTCCTTCTATGCAATGGATAGTCTCAGTTGGTTCGTTATGATTTGTTGGTATCACGAGGGGACTTACGCAATTGTTCAGCAGTGGACAGCGGACAGCAGATTGAAGGGGTTTCACGTGGTTTGAAAGATTTGTCAAGTAAGTGCAAGTTTCTTAATACTAACCAGAAATGTACTAAATTTAAATGGGTGCAGGGATAAGAGATGCTAAAATCTACTCTAAGTGCGGGACGTGGTGATCAACTTCAGCAAACTTCAACCAGACTTCGCTTTGCCTCGCTTCGGAAAGCCTCCACGAAGTCGGTGCAATCTTCAAGGGAGTGTTGTGACCTTTTCACACATCGCCCCATTCAAAATGGGGAGCCCCTAATTTTCGCTCCATTCTGGTCTTTTGGCTTGGGTTTGGTCTCTCTCTCTCTCTCTCTTCTTGTCTCTTTCTGCTGTCCGCTTTCCGAGGATGTGCCCGTCTGTGAGCTTGAACGTGAAATTTTGGCTAAGTCTGGGAATTAGGGTTTTGAATTTTCTGGTCAATTTGAAGTCAAATGGGGCAAATAAGTTGAAATCTAACCTTGACATTGTTGTCAGTATGCTTCCAACAGGTTCTCAACTGAATTTCAGTGAATTCTGACAACTTACTATTTTTAGTAAGTGTTCATTTCGGGGCGTTCTCTCAGCACTTTTGAAGTTTTGATCATTACACTGCATCCAGAACATGTCAGGCTGCTTGTCCGCAAATTTTGAGCTAAAACGGACAACTATCTATTTTTAGCAAGTTCAGCTTCCGGAGCAGATTTTAGGGTTTATATGCAAAGTTCTTCAATGCATGTCTGGAGATTCTTTATGGGTTTTCTGAGACCTTCGTAGTGATATAACATGCAAAATGAGACGATGACTTTCAGTATTCAACCTTCAAAGGCTATTTTTAGGGTTTGCATGTTGGAATTTTTATGCATGTCTGGAGATTCCTTCTGGGTTTTTCAAAAGCTTCGCAACGGTGTAACATGCAAACCAGGATCATGACTTTTTCAGGAGCCGTCTTCAGAGGCTATTTTTAGGATTTGCATGCAGGGCTTTTCAACGCATGTTGAGTGATTCCTTATGGGTTTTTCAAGAGCTACGCAGTGATGTGACATGCAAGGCGAGATGATCAATTCTCAATGACTTACTATTTTTAGCAAGTCCATTCCGGCAGCTGCCCAGCGCATCAGGATTACAAATAGGGCGAAGTGCAACAGAAACGAGGTCAAACGGAGGTCATTTGATGGACATGCAAGTCAAATTAGGGTTTCCAGCTTCGAGACCCAAAATGAGGGGTAAAATGCCAAAATTTTCGAAAACCGGTGTATCCCACTGCGATAAGTATCTTCCAAGCTATCCACCGGTAAAATTTGAAGGCAATCGGAGCACTTACTATTTATAGTAAGGCGTTCCAGAAACAGGCTAAAAATAGTAAATCAGCAGCAGGTGCCAGTGTGAACGGGCAAGTCTACCGATGAGGATCTCAGCATTCAAATTTCAAGTCAAACGGAGTTGTGGAGGTCATGAAATCAAGCAGTTGCTATAAATAGTAAACCACCTTCAGAAACGTGCTATAAATAGCAGGTCAACTCGAGATGGCAATGTGAACAGACTAACTAGGTCATGAGGATCCTGTGGTTAAAATTTCAAATCAATCCGATCTTCAAAAGAGAGAAAACTTGGAACTTACTATTTATAGTAAGTATTGAGCTGGCAGAAGGAATGAGGAAAAAAAGGTCTAAGTCTAGAAAATTTCCTCCTTCACATGCAAAATGCGCCCATCTTCAAGCCAGGTTGATGAAATTTTCTAAGTTTGCACTCAAATCCTGCTCACTACCTCAAATGTGCCCAAGGAGAAATAAGTAGATGAAAAATTTTCTAAGGCATTTAGTTCGTCCTGCAGACCACTGAAAATGCGCCCACTTCACAAGGAGGAGATGAAAAAAGTTTAAGTGTTGAAGTTTATCCACCTCCATAGGCTAAATGCGCCCTCATCCAGCATGAGATAGAAAAAAATTTTAAGTGATGAGTTTGTCCTGCTGACCCCCTCAAATGCGCCCATGCAAGGTGGAAGTGTCAAAAAGTTACTAAGGCATGGACTTAAATCCGCCTCATACCCCTAAATGCACCCAAGCAAGCTAGGAAAGGACAAAAGTTTTAAATCCTCCTTGGGGTCCAAAATGCGCCCAAGCTTGAAAAAGTCAAAGAGGTCAAAGGTGTTTAAAGTGTTAAGTCCACCTCATGTCTCCAAATGCGCCCATCCATCTACATGTGTGAAATGCGCCAAAGTGAAAGTAAAGGTGAAAGAAGTTACCATGGCGTTAAAGTCAAGCAAGGTGAAATTGGTGGGTGAAAATTGCCAGGGCGTGGTGAAAATCCTCTTAAGTAAAATGTGCCCATGCTAGAAATAAGATGAGGAAATATTCTAAGGCGTTCAAAGTTAATCCACCTCCATAGGCCAAATGCGCCCATATATGCTAGGAAGAGGACAAAGTGTTGACTTTCTTCACCACCCTTTGAATGTGCCAAGTCCAAGATAGAATAAAAGATGTTAAGTGATGAAGAAGTCTAAGGCGTTGAAGTTATTCCCTCTCAACATGCTATATGCGCCAAGGTGCAAGGTGAGATGAATAAAAATGACTAAGGCATGGAAGTTAATTCCTTCTTGACATGTAAAATGCACCCCAAATATGTTGGAGATGGTGGCCTTCTAAAGGGAAAATTATATAAGTGAGTTGATGAAAATTTCTTCACCCTAGGGGAAATGCGCCATGATCGAAGTTGAATGGAAAGAAAATTTTCTAAGGCAAAAAGATTCAAATTTCTTGCCTGACCCCCTATATGTGCCCATGATAGAAATGATTGAATATTTTTCTAAGTGTTAATATTTAATTTCACTTCCTTAGGAAAATACGCCCAAGTTGGAGAAGATGGTAAAATTCACTAAGGCATAAACAAAATTGGCGATGGATGAGTCAGAGGGTGCCAGCTTCACGAAGATGATGAAAATTTTCAAAGTCGAGCAAGAAAATACGCCCAGAGACGAAGAATTGGAATAAATTTGATGGAAAATGTTATTTCTAAGGTTAAAAAATTCAAAAATTTAATGTACCCCTTCGTTTGTAGACCCATGGATTCGACATTTTCTGAAGGGAATTTTCTTCTGGGTATCGAACGTCTGTGACGAAGAATGGATTTTAAAGTCTTCTACACTTCACCAAGGCTTTCAAGATAAAGATTTTTCATCGGCACTTGAATAATGAATTTTCCTAAGGAAAATTTAAGAAAATTTCTAAGGCAAGGAATAAAATGTGTTGTTAAAATAAAATGCTTCAGAGGATGAATTTAAAGTTGATTCACTAGATGATTGTGATCAAGATTGTTCATGAAGGTGAATTTTCTCAAGCAGGAGATGGATAAAATTAAGTGTCAGCACTCTAGCTGGTGAAGTGAATTTCTTGAGAAGATGCAATTGAAGTGAATATTTTCAAAAATGAATTAAAAATGCTAAGTACGCCTTGAAGTGAATCTTTTGAAATTCTAGAAGGTCAAGATTCCAGATGCCAAAAGACAAGTGTTGCAATTGCCAGAGGAGGGAAATTCGAATTCCTGCTGTGAAGTAGTGGAGATTTAATGAACTGGCTAAACTTAGCTCCTTCTAGAATTCAACTTAGCTATATGAGTTGAACTTTGTTTCATTTTTCTCCATCAGTTGAAGTACGACTTGAGCTCTGAAGTAAAGATTGCAATGCAAGTTGGGACTTGGTGAAGAAGTTCGATTTGAAGTAAAGAAGGATTGTTGAAGTTGAAGTTTGAAAAGTCTAAGTGTTGAGAAGTGTTAGAAGTAAAGTTGGCCGATTTCTCAAAGAGTTGAAGTTGCTGAAGCTTGCTTGAAAACTTTCTAAGTGCTGAAAGTTGAGGTTGCTAGAGGAGAAGTTGAAGTTTGCAGATGAAATATGATGTTGCAGCTTCTCAATTTTAGAAGTCGACTGGCAGCCCCGACATGTTATTTTATTATTTCTAAGTTAAATTGTTGATGTCTATTTGTTGTTTGCAGGATGGCTGAAGTAAGAGCAACTGGTCGAGATAGTAATGTTGTATCCAGGCAAGCTGTTATCAAGAAGCTGAGCAAGTCGTTCCTGCCATAGTCAAAGTTCTCTTCAAAGTTGGGCAAGCTGGCTGACACAAATTTGGGTTCTTTCAACATGGAGGCTTTTAAAAGTTGAATGATGGGAGTTGGTAGTCATCGTCCTTCAGTCACTTCGCACAATATTGTTCGAAGTGGACTATATGCAGCTGCTGGTTTTCCACCAGCAATTCAATGTCCAGAGTTGATGATCGAGTGTGCTAACTGCTACGATCCTGATCACAGATCTATTGTCTCACCTGATGGTAGATTGTTCGCCAACCTCACTCCTGCAGCTATCGGCGAAGCTTTTGGAATCCCATCACACGAGAGGATGATCTATAAGACAAGAGAGCGTGCTGAGCAAATGTATGCTTCAACATTCGAGAGATGTGCCAACGTGATCAACGCTCGCTGAATGAACAAGCCCAAGCCCTCTCACACGAAGTTGCCGAAACATATTATATCAGATGATTTGAAGCAAGAGTACTGCGACTTGATCATGATGCTCTGCAGGGTTGGACGCTGCCCCCAAGCATTTATCTTTGAGCCATGGATGTTCTATTACATCAACCTCGTGCTGGATGGAAAAGAGCACATCAACTGGGCGATGATGATTAGTGACAATTTGCATGAGCAGCTCTAGAGCTTGAGGAGAACAAAAACATTTTACATGGGCTCATACGTGGTATATATGTTGGCTCGTATGACGAAGTACAGGGGAATTTCATACAAAGAACCAATCGAATGTGGTTCTCATCAATTCAAGATCCATGACGCTTGTCCACAGCTTCACCTGAAAAGCACGTCCAATTTCAAGTGAGTCAACAATACCTTCACCATGCATATAACGAGATCACTTCAGCAAAGGACTCATCATAGGATCTCGAGGGAAGCTCAGGAATTAATAGAAAGGTATGGGTGTTGGTTTATTCAGTTTCCAAAATTCTCTTACATCAGGCTGCAAGGTTTTTCTTCGTACCCATATAGATTGCCTAAGTACCCAACGAATAGAATTTTGATGTTAGAGATATCTAGGCAACTTGTTGCCTATGA
The DNA here is from genome assembly GCA_007258455.2 of Sequoia sempervirens. Classification (NCBI taxonomy): domain Eukaryota; kingdom Viridiplantae; phylum Streptophyta; class Pinopsida; order Cupressales; family Cupressaceae; genus Sequoia; species Sequoia sempervirens. Next base: position 59,782 of record VDFB02031480.1, on the reverse strand, counting down.
TAAGATCTAGAAGAGAAAGAAGAAGGGAGGAATTGACTTCCCGATTATCATGGGGAATTCAGATGAAGTGTGTCCTTCACTTCAGGCAGCCAGAGAAGCTCAGAATGAGCTTCAATTCTTCCACTTTTCTTATCACACCAGCAAACAGCATTATGATCCCCATGGAAATATCAGATGGATACTGTCAGAAGAGTTCAGGCACAAAGCAAATATTGAGGATTACTGGGTTGGTACATCAGATGAGGCCGAGGTCAGGAAAAGGATGTTCTCGAGGCTACCGTTGAGCATGATTAGGGAGTGTGAAATTATTCCAGTACCAGACCAAGTGGACGAGGACATGAATGTTCTCCATCCAGATTATGAGGCAGTGAGAAACACGCCACTTCCACTCCCAGATTGGTCGGAGCCGGAGATTGCTGATTTGGACACACTTTGTATACCAGTCCTGACTTTCACCAGAGCATGGGTCGAAAGGCATGTGAGCAAATTGAAGAGTAGGTCAATTCCTTTGGCTTACAATTTCATGGGAGATCACAGGATGCCGACTACCAACAAGAAGAAACAAGTTACTCGAGGTCCAGAATCTTGAAGGAAAGAGCCAATTCAGCCGGAGCCTCCGAGAATTGTGGTAGTCACCTACGCCATTGGAGACACGTTCTCCAAGTATACAGGAGGTCTCATTATTTGTTGATCAGAGAAAGGCATAGGAGTAGGAATTACATGAGGAAAATCAGCCACCACGAAGAGAATCAGTTGGCCAGAGTGTCAATGCACCCACTAGAGATGATCAGCAAGAGGAAGATGAGGAAACTGCTATTGACACACACATCTAGCATGAGCTAGAGGCGGCTCTAGAGGACGATGCAGTTTCAGGAGATACTCAGCCATTAGAGGCCAATGAGCCTCGCCAGAATGAAATTGAAGTAGAAGAAGTCTGTGAGGAAGAAGCAAGAGATGAGCAGTCGTTTGTTATACAACAGGTAGTACCTGATTGGCTCAGAGATAGAATGAGAAGGAGCCCCAGTGAAGAGGTTGATCCAGCGGTAGAGATGGAGGAGTTTTTGAGTAGGATCAATGCGCCTCCAACAAAGAAGAGAGCTAGGAAATTTTTGAAGATCTCAACAGATGAGGATGGCTCTCGCACCCTCCATGTGGTTGTGCCAAGAGTTGAGTGTGATCGAGATGAAGCAATTCCAGAAAATTACACGATCACCACTTTGGAGTTAGGTCACCCCACAGGAGGACAGATCATTGAGGAGTGTGATAACTCCTATCAGGCGCTTAAGGATAGATTGCTCAGGACTGAAGGCAAGTATAAGAAATTGAAGGAGCATAAGACATTGATAGGTTATATGCAGCATTTATCTCATCCTTGTGGGCAGGAGATTCCGACGATTGAGCTTCCAGCCGAGTTATCTAGAGAATTAGTTAGTGGCTTGGAGGATTTGAGGAAGATGGCACAGGAGGCAGATAAATGGGTTGCAGGTGTTCGTGCCGAGACAAAAAAGTTCATGGAAGATCTTGCTCATGCTTACCAGCAAGCTTCCGACATTATGGCACGAATGGAGGCAGTTGATCAAGCCTGGGGTGATGCTCATGTCTATCAGAGCAGAGTTATTCAACGTCTGGAGGCATTGATGCATACTCCCTTGCAGATGTTGATTGATGGAGGAGTTATTCAGGAGGGTGATAGGTACAATTTTGCTGGATGGTACTCTTCAGTTATCGCAGGCCGTGGATTCTTCGATGTAGCACAGGCGGATTCAGCCAGAGTCAGGAAGGCTATGACGAACATTATTGATGGAGTCCTGAATACCTTAGAGACTATCTTTGCTAGGAAGTTGAGTTCTAATGAGGTGACTACTAATGGCTTGAGGAGTAGGTTGCCACCTTTCTTTTTGGAGGTGAAGACTTTTGTGCAGGATGACTTTGAAAACATTTTGACTTTCTCCTCCCTGATTCAAAATACCCAGGATGCCTTGACCGCTTGGAGAAAGTCTTGCACACGGCATGGGCAGTCAATTACGGTGTTAGAGTTTCAGCTTGATCATATTCTGCCGATCTCAGTTCAGGAGGTTGAGGCTGTGCTTTCCAGATTCATTGATTTTGCAACCAAGGAGAAGGAGAATGGAAACGCACTTCTGGATGACGACCTTCTGGAAGACTAATTGTGGGCATTAATTGCCTTTGCTATTTTGGGAGTGAGTGGGAATCTTTTGATTCATTTATTGTACCACTCCCCATTCTGGTTGTTTTTAGGGTTAGGGCTAAGGTGGCTTAATCTAAGCCATTCATTTGATTGTACTCTGAGTTGTCCATTGGACTGGGCTATCTATAAAAGGGGCATCCCCCCTCATTTGTAACTCAGTAGAAATTAGATTAGACATCAGACTAGAGACTAGAGCAGAGAGATTGATAGTTGTGTAGCTTAGCATAGTTTGAAGAAGGAAAGTTCTCCCTTCGAGAATTTTGTAAGGAATTGTTACAAAGACTATCATAATAAAAGAGTTTCATTGATGGTGAATTTGTCTTTTGTTATGAGCAGTTAGTGAGGTTTCTTCGCCCTTCAACTTCAAGTAGTTTAGAGTAGCATAATTTTCATTTCATGCAAGTAGATGTTAGTTGTGGACTTGTGGTGTTAATCAAGGCAACTTCATTTTAATCCATACCACTAGCAGCTTGCTGACGGCAAGTTTGCCTTGTGTGGTCAACTAGAAAATTTTATAAGCTTAACTTCGGTTGTGATTTACGTCTCGGCATGCATTGTCTTGATGGTGTCTTGATGCCGAATTGCAACTTGAAAACCTCTTGCCACTCCCTTGAAGATTGCACCAACTTTGCGTAAGCTATCCAATGCAAGGCAGAGCAGAGTTTGGTTGAAGTATGTTGAGATTAATCCCACATCCCGTCTTAGAGTAGAACCTTCTTATCCCTATACTCATTTACATTTAGTACACTCTTGGTTAGTTTTAGGAAAGTGTACCTCATTGCTAAATCATCCATATTGCATAAATTCCCCTTCCAATCATCAACCTGCTGTCGACTGCAAACCTTTTGAACAATTGTGTAAGTCCCCTCGTGTAAACAGCAAAATCACAACGAACCCACTGAGGGTATTCCATAGCATTTTGGAACCTTGGAGTTGAACATACGAACTTTCTGGCAATCTTAGCGTATGGAATTCTTTGATCAAGAGAGAATGGAGTAGCCTTCGGATACTTTGTTCTACTAATTGGTGCGGTCAAAAAAATCACATCAACAGGGAGTAGCTAAGGATATTCAGATTACAACTCAACATGTAAATACCATCACGACAACACATACAAACATGCCAATCGTAATTGAGATTAAGTCTGAAATGTTCCAGTCGACCACGCAAGGCAAACTTATCATCAATAAGCTTGCTAGTGGTATGTATTTAAATGAAGTTTGCTTAGATTAAACACCGCATCCCACAACAATCTACAGGCATGAAAATGACATTTACTCTACTTTAAAATCCTCCTTGAATCAGAAGGATGAAGAAATCTTGCTAGCTGCTCACAACAAAAGATGAAATCATCATCAATGAAAACTCTTTTTATTATGATAGTGTTTGCAACAACTTCTTACAAAGCCTTCAATGGGAAAACTTCCCTTCTTCTTCAAACTATACTATGCTATGAAACTATGCTTACTCTAAGCTATCTCCCTATGCTCTATGATCTATCTCTCTAATCTCTAATCTCCTAATGATGTACAAATGAGGGGGAGTGCCCCTTTTATAGCTGGCCAATATGAGTGGACGGCACAGATCAAGTTACAATGGACGGCTCAGATTGAGCCACAAAAGCCCTGAACAAGATTCTACCCTAATAACCGCCAGAAGGTGGAGTGATGCAATAAATGATCACAAAATGACAAACTCCTCCCTTTGACCACTACGGGCAATTAATGCCCACTACCCTTCTAGAAAATTCTCGTCCAGGAACGCATTCCCACTGTTCTTCTCTCTGACTGCAAAATTAATGAATCGGGCCAGCACTACTTCAACTTCTTGCACTGAAATAGATGGAGTGAGATTGAGCTGAAACTCGAGGATGGTGATCATCTGCTCCTGCTGAATGCAAGATTTTCTCCAGGCCTCAATGGCTTCCTGAGTACTTTGGATGATGCTGGAGAAAGTGGAAACGTTCTCGAAATCAACTTGGACAAATGTTCTCACCTCTAAGAAGAAAGGCTGCAATCTGCCTTTCAAGCCATCCAATGTCACCTCCTCGAGAGTTAACCGTTTTGCAAACAAGGCCTCGAGTGTGTTGAAGACACCCTCCTGAATGTTTCCCATAGCCTTCCTCACTTTGACAGATTCTGCGCGTGCTGTATCGAAGAAGCCTCGGCCAGTGAATGCTGCAAAATACCAGCCTCGAAAATCATACCGATCTCCTTCTTGGATCACTCCTCCTTCAACCAAAGTCTGCACAAACATATGCATAAGGGCTGCCAAGCGTGGAATGGTTTTGTCTTGATAGATATGAGTCTCATTCCAAGCTTGATCAATGTTCTCCATACGCGTGAGGATGCTTGAGGCATGCTGAAAAGATGAAAGGTCCTCAATGAACTTTTCAGCTTCAACACGGACACCACCTACCCACTTGTCTACCTCCTGAATTTCCCTCTTCAACTCTTTGAGCCCACTAACTGACTCTCTTGGAAGCTCAGCCAGGAGGTCCACCACTGGATTCTCCAGTGCACATGGACGCGCTAAGTGTTGCACATAGCCAATCAACATCTTGTGCTCCCTTTTCAGCTTCTTATATTTTTCTTCTTTTCTAAGCAATCTATCTTTCAATGCCCGAAAGGAGCTGTTATCTTCCTCAATTACTTGTGCTCCTATAGGACGTCCTAGTTCAACAGTGGTGATCACATAGTTCTCAGGCATTTCTTCATCTCGATCACATTCCTCCCTTGGAACGATAACATGTAGGGTGCGTGAACCAGATTTATCCATTTCAATCTTTGAATATTTTCTAGCTCTTTTCTTCTTTGGCGACCCACTAATTCTGTTGAGGAAAGCTTCCATCTCAATTGTCGGGTCGGTGTCATCCTCGAGATCTCTTCTCATCCTCCCAGTGAGCCAATCTGGTACAGCTTGTTGCGTGTTGCAGATAACAAGTGGTTTTTCTTCTGTTGCTTCCACTTCACGGGCCTCATCCCTAGCAACATTTTGTTGAGGCTCTTCTGTTTCCATGCGTTGCGCATCCTCTTCAAGACTCTGAAATTCTGGCTCCGTAGTATTTTCATCCTCAAAGGCTGCCTCAATCACATGCTCCAAGTGGATGTCAATTTTTGTTTCTTCTTCTCCCTCCAGCTGGCCCTCACTCCTAAGAGCATTAACACTCTGACTATCCAACTCCCTAGGCAATGGTTGATTGACCTCCTCTAACTCATGCTCTTCATCCAATCTAACCCTCTGACCCTCAAATAATGAAACCTCACACACACTAGAAGAGTGAGTCAGTAATTGCATGGGTGATGCCTCCTCCGTTCTCTGAGGTGTTGGCTAGACTGGGACTTCTTCCCGTGGCTCTGAAACCTGGGCAACTTATTTTATTTTCCTTGCAGTAGGCGGCCTCTGATCTCCCATAAGGTTGTATGTGAGAGAAATTGACTTGCTCTTGAGCCTATTAACACGTCTTTCAACCCAGCCCCTTGTGAATGTCAAGACCGAAATGGATAGTGTGTCCAAGTCCGTAATTTCTAGGTATGACCAATCAAGTGGTGGGACTGGCGTGTCTTTTACTGACTCATAATTCGGGTGAATAATGTTGGCATCCTCATCCACTTGGTCCAAAACTGGAATAACTTCACATTCTCTAATCAGCTTCAAAGGTAGCCTACTGAACATCCTCTTCCTAATTACAGCTTTGTCCTCTGCATTAGCCCAAAAATCCTCGACGTGAGCCTTATGCCTATGCTCCATACCTTGTACTACTCCAATATTCATGTAGGGGTCGAAATCCTGTCTGGTGTTGTGAAGAGTGAGGTGGAAGAATTGTAATTCGTCCTCCGCTTCTCTAGCTGCCTGTATAGATGGACACTCCTCAATTGAATTCCCCATAATGATGGGGTAGTTCAGCCCTCCTTTCTTCTTCTTCTTTCGGATTTTATCGTAGGCAAGGAGTTGCCTAGATACTTCAAGCATCACCATCCTGTCAGTGGGGTACCTTGGCAATCTGTAGGTGTATGAGTGGAACCCCTGCAGCCTGATGTAGGTGAACTTCGGGAATTGGATGAACCAATACCCGTACTCTTCAATCAACTTTTGGGCATCTTGCGATATTCTCTGGTGTGTTCTCCGCTGAAGAGTCCTTGTTATGTGCATAGTAAAAGCATCGTTCACCCTCTTGAAGCTGGAGGTACTGGTCAAGTGTAACTGTGTGCAAGCTTCATGAATCTTGTACTGATCAGGACCACTTCCAATTGGCTCTTTATAAGTGATTCCTCTATACCTTGTCATCTGAGCCAACATGTAGATGACGTACGAGCTCATGTAAAAAGTCTTCATCCTCCTCAGGCTCCTGAACTGTTCATTTATGTTGTCACTGATCATTCTTGCCCAGTCGACATATTCTCTTCCCTCCATCACTACGCCGATGTAGAAGAACATCCAAGGCTCAAAAATATATACTTGAGGGCTCCCGTTCACCCGACTAGGCATCATAATCAGATCGCAATATTCTTGCTTCAGCTCCTCTGAGATAATCTATTTGGGCAACTTGGCGCCAGGAGGTCTAGGCTTCCGCATCCAAGCTGTATTAATTCTCCTAGCACATCTCTCAAAAGTGGAGGCGTACATTTTGTCAACTCTTTCCTTTGTCTTGTACAGCATCTTCTCAAATGTAGGAATTTCGAATGCCTCTCCAATAGCTTATGGCATGAGGTTGGCGAACAACTTGCTATCAGGAGAAACTATTGTTCTGTGATCTGGCCTATAGCAATTAGCACATTCTGCAATCAGCTCTGGACACTGGATTGCTGGTGGAAAACCAGCAACTGCATATAATCCACTTCTCATAATATTATGTGCTATAATTGATGGCTGATGACCACCCTGCCCATACATTCTACCTTTGAGTGCTCCGAGGTTGAAAGAACCAAGATTGGTGTCAGTCAACCCTCCCAGCTTCGAAACAAACTTCGATTCAGGAAGAAATGATTTCTTGAGTTTCTTAATAATTGCCTTCCTGGATGCATTCTCCTTGCCAGCTTCTACTTGTGGAGCTTTGCCTGCAGCCTTGCTTGTTCCGGCAGCATCTCCCCTTCCTCTTTCAGCCATCTGCAAAACAAAACATAAGCATTAAAATTTTGACTTCAGAAAATAAAATCACCGTGAGATGGCTAAAGAATGGAGTTGACTTTGAAAATAAAAAGTTCTCCAGCATTAAAACTCTAACTCCAAACCTCAAGAATTCTTACCTCAACGTTCAAAACTTTCCGTAGTATCTCTCCGACACTTAGAAAAAATCTTACTCAACTCACTCACTTCAGAAATTTCTTCTTCTAAGCACTCTTTTTCTCACAACTTCAAATTTGTATTTGGTGAAGAAAAATGAATAACTTCGAAGTTTATATAATTGTGAAAGGGCGTCCATTTTAGTAGTTGCAAAAAAAATTTGTTGATGAATAATAGCTTAAGTATGATATATAACAATGATTGCTATAAGCATCATCATTGTTTTTGTTAGATCTATCTCTCATTAATATTTCTGGAAATAAGTATTCGAATTCAAATAGATGTTGAACTAAATACGCATTGGATAAACCTCTGTATTCATTGTCGACCTGTGTATGGGCTCGTATTTGTCGGCATTGGTTATCTCGTATGGTTCAGGAATCTGCGTGCTGAAAGGAACACGTCCTTGAGCGGACGTGTCTCCAAGTGTGGAGACACGTCCTCTCAAGAGGCGTGTCCCTTTGGTTAGGAAACCCTAGCGCTCAAAGGAACACGTCCCTTGAGTGGACGTGTCTCCAAGTATGGAGACACGTCCTCTCAAGAGACATGTCTCTTGAAAGCGGGTCTCTCAATTATATAAAATCTGAGACCTTTCTCTATATGCAGATATCGAAATCTATTAATGTTCTGCACCCTGCACATTCTACATTCAGAGAAGTATTCAAAAAATCGCATTTGCATCTAAAGCTTATCATTTAAAATCTCTGGCCTTAGTCCTTTCACTGTTCTTGAATCCTTTTAGTTACAGATTTGAATTAATTTAACATGGTATCAGAGCCACGTTGTGTAAATCCTAATCAAATCTGAATTCCAATCTGCTCAAGAAAATTCGCATTTTCCAGAATCGAATTTATTCGCATTTTTCAGAATCGAATTTACTTCACATTCTTCATAATGTCAAGTGTGATCAGATTTGAAGATCGCCTTGCAGGAGCAGACAATTTCACATCATGGAAATTTAGAATCATGATGATCCTTAGAGAGAATAAGCTAGATTCATTTGTGAAAGAGAACCAGTCAGAGCCTAAGGATGATCTGGAGAAATCTCAATGGATTGAGAACAATGAGAAAACCATGAAAATTATAGTAGATGCAGTGAGGGACCATATAGTACCTATTCTGTCTAAACACGAGTCTGCATACCTTATGTTTAAATCTCTTGAAAGCACCTTTGAAATAAACAACACCAGTAGGACCCTTGCTCTAAAGAGGCAAATTAATCATATTCAAATAAACAAAGGAGAATCTGTTAATTCTTATTTCATGAGAATCACTGAATTAAGAAATCAACTGTCAACAATTGGTCATCAAATTGACAGTAAGGAGTTAACTCTAATAGCTCTGGATGGTCTACCAAACTCATGGGAGTCTTTTGTCCAAGGTATAAGTGCAAGATCTAAGCTCCCTAAATTTGATAGGTTGAGAACAGATTGCTTGCAGGAAGAAACAAGACTAATGTCAAAAGGAAAACTTCAGAAACCTATAGATGAGGATATTCATGTACTAAACACAACTTCTCATAAGAAAGGTAAGAAGAAAGATTTCAAGAGAAAGAAAAATTCGTATGGAAAGGGATCATCCAAGAAGAGGAAAGACATATCCCAAATACAATGTTTCAGATGTGATCAGTATGGACACTATGCAATCAAGTGCCCTGATAGAACAAAACAACAGGCTTCCTTTGCTAAAGTTGAAAAGACAAATACAGATCATGATTCTGAGAAATTTGTTTTCTACTCAGCATTATCAAGTCAAGTATCAAACATAGTCAATAATTGGGTAATTGATAGTGGTTCTTCAAGGCACATCACAGGATTCAGAGAACACCTAGATACTATGATAGAAGAAACTGCAGAAGAAGTAACTATTGGGGATGATTCTGCACATCCAGTTAAGGGGGTTGGAACTTGCACCATAAATCTGAATTCTGGCCTCTCTCTTCAACTCACTGGAGTATTATTTGTACCAGGAATAAAGAGGAACCTCATATCCATTTCTGCTCTTGAAGACAACGGATATAGGGTCACCTTTATGGATGGAAAAGTCCTAGCGTGGCCAAAGAACTCCACCATAAAGAAAGCTCAAACTATAGGGATAAGACAAGGATATCTCTACAAACTATGCACTGACATTAATCAAGCCCTTATTCATGAGACTTCTGATTCAAATGAAATTTGGCATCGAAGACTAGGACATATTCATTTTCGTGCCCTACCTTCTGTGGAAAAATTAGTAACAGGTTTACCCAAACTGAATCATATTCATGTAGGAGCATGCAAAGGGTGTGCCCTAGGGAAGAATACAAAGGGGGCTTTCCAAAACAGTTTGAGTAAAACCAAAAACATTTTAGAACTGGTTCATTCTGACTTATGTGGACCTATGTCTGTACCCTCCATGGCAGGTTTTTTATATTATGTAATATTTGTAGATGACTTCTCTAGAAAAACCTGGATATACTTTCTTAAATGTAAAGAGTCTATAGAAGTCCTTAAAAGATTTAAGGAATTCAAAGCTCTTTCTGAAAACTTTTCGGGGAAGAAAATCAAAACTCTAAGAACAGATAATGGGAAGGAATACACCTCAGAAATCTTTAAGGAATTATGTGTAAATGCTGGGATTAAGAGGGAGTTTACAGTAGTCTTCAATCCTCAACAAAATGGTGTTGCTGAGAGAAAGAACAGAACTATTGTAGAAGCTGCTAGAGCAATGTTGTTTGATCAAAACTTAGAAACTTCATTTTGGGCAGAAGCCTCTAGGACAGCTGTCTACATTCAAAATAGATGTCCCCATTCTCATCTAGATAACAAAACTCCTGAAGAAGCATTTACTGGTATAAAACCTGACATAAGTCACTTAAGGATCTTTGGTTGCCCTGTCTACATTCATGTACCTAAAGAAAGGAGATCTAAATTAGAACCTAATGGAAAGAAAGGGATATTCGTGGGCTATAGTGAAACCTCAAAAGCTTACAGAATTTTCATATCAGGTCAGAATCAAATTGAACTAAGTAGAGATGTCATCTTTGAGGAAGACATTGCTTTCAAAAGGGCAAAGAATTCTAATGACATAGAAATTCAAGATTCTACTAAAGCTATAGAGGAGGATCTTGCTCCTGAGATTCAGAGGGAGCATTCTGAAGAAATCCTAAATGAAAACCAATCTGTCCCAGAAGTGAATCTTTATGACAACAACAAGAAAAGACCACTTTGGGCTAGAAAGATGATTAAGGAAGCTGAGAATTATACAGCACCCAAAGGAACTTTTAGAGAAAGTAAGATACCCAAAAGATTCTCAAGCTATGTTGCCTTAATGAATGAGATCATTAGTTCAGAACCAACTAGCATTATGGAAGCTCTGAAGCATCAAGTATGGAAAGATGCTATGACAGAAGAGTATCAATCTATTTTGAAAAATGATGTATGGGATATAGTACCTAGACCTAAAGGCAAATCTATTGTCTCTTCCAAATGGCTCTTCAAAATCAAACATGCTGCTATGGCAGTATCGAGAAACACAAGGCACGCTTTGTTGCTAGAGGTTTCTCTCAAAAGGAAGGTATTGATTACGAAGAAACTTTTGCACCTGTTGCCCGGTACACCTCTGTGAGAGCAGTAATAGCTATTGCTGCAGCTAAAGGCTGGAAGATCCATCAAATGGATGTGAAAACTGCCTTCTTGAATGGGTCCATTGAAGAAGAAGTCTTTTTAGAGCAACCTGAAGGCTTTGTGATACATAATGCAGACTCACATGTATGCAGATTGAAGAAAGCTCTATATGGACTTAAACAGGCTCCCAGAGCCTGGTATGAAAGAATTGACAACTATCTTCTAAGACTAGGATTTTCAAAGAATGATGCAGATCCAAATCTCTATTTTAAGGTAATTAAAAGTGATATGTTAATAATAATTTTATATGTTGATGACCTTCTAATAACAGGAGAAGATCACCTTATTACTCAATGTAAGGAAGACCTGGCTTCAGAATTTGATATGAAAGACTTGGGCATTTTACATTACTTCCTGGGGTTGGAAGTCTGGCAGAAATCTAATGGTATAATTTTAAATCAAGGAAAGTATACTGTTGATATTCTAAAGAGATTTGGGATGTTAGACTGTAGACCCATGTCTACACCTATGGAAACTAACCTACACAAGTTGAAAGAAGCAGCAGCAGAATCCAAGTATGCAGATCCAACTCTTTACAGACAGATGATTGGATCCTTGATGTATCTGGTCAACACCAGACCTGATATTTGCTATGCAGTAAATGTTCTCAGTCAGTTCATGTGTGAACCTAAGGAAATTCACTTAATGGCTGTGAAGCATATTTTGAGATATCTTCAAGGCACTATTGGATATGGTCTTCTCTACAAGAAGGATCAACTAGATCTACATGGGTACTCTGATTCAGATTGGGCTGGAAATGTAACTGATCGCAAAAGCACATCAGGATGTTGCTTCAGTTTAGGATCAGCTATGATCTCCTGGATTTGCAGAAAACAATCTTCAGTTGCACAGAGTTCAACAGAAGCCGAATACATTGCAGCCTCAATGGGAGCAAGAGAAGCATTTGGCTTCGTAAATTGCTTGTGGGACTCTTTGGTGAGCCCTTGAATCCTACAATTATTCATTGTGATAATCAGAGTTGTATCAAACTCTCTATAAATCCTGTCTTTCATGATAGATCTAAGCACATTGAGATCCCCTATCATTATGTAAGAGATATGGTGGAAAGGAAAGTAATTCAGTTGGAGTATATTAGTACAAATGATCAAACTGCAGACATTCTCACCAAGCCTCTCTCCCGAATCAAGGTAGAGCACTTCAGGAAGAAACTTGGTATGGTTGAAATGTAATTTGTTATTTATGTTTGAAATTCAAATTGTTTATCAAATTGTACTAATATATATAAAGATGTTTAAATGTGTAAACTCTTTTGTCATGTGTGTGACTCCATGACTTTATGGGCCTACTCCCCCTGTGTACATTATTGAAAGGTGACGATCTTTCTAATAATGAACACTTGTATTTGACATTGTAAAGTGACGACTCTACAATGATAATCTATCATGATAAGATATCATGTGACTTGATATCTATGGATATGTCATGATAGTATCTCTTGGACACCTTGGTTGATATCATGGGACTTGATATCATTTTGTAGATCATTGTGATCCTTAAGAGATAATCATGGTGGATATTTATATCCATGGATATGCCATGAATTATGGTAGACATCATGTGACTTGATGTTAGTGCACATACCATAATAAAGATGTGTTGTGTCATGAGACTTGACAACTTTGATAAAACATATCTTTGATATCACGTGTAAAGGTGATATCTTCACTTATTTGAGTTGAAATATCTTCCCTAAGCTAAGAGGGAGTGTTGATGAATAATAGCTTAAGTCTGATATATAACAATGATTGCTATAAGCATCATCATTGTTTTTGTTAGATCTATCTCTCATTAATATTTCTGGAAATAAGTATTCGAATTCAAATAGATGTTGAACTAAATACGCATTGGATAAACCTCTGTATTCATTGTCGACCTGTGTATGGGCTCGTATTTGTCGGCACTGGTTATCTCGTATGGTTCAGGAATCTGCGTGCTGAAAGGAACACGTCCTTGAGCGGACGTGTCTCCAAGTGTGGAGACACATCCTCTCAAGAGGCGTGTCCCTTTGGTTAGGAAACCCTAGCGCTCAAAGGAACACGTCCCTTGAGTGGACGTGTCTCCAAGTATGGAGACACGTCCTCTCAAGAGACGTGTCTCTTGAAAGCAGGTCTCTCAATTATATAAAATCTGAGACCTTTCTCTATATGCAGATATCAAAATCTATTAATGTTCTGCACCCTGCACATTCTACATTCAGAGAAGTATTCAAAAAATCGCATTTGCATCTAAAGCTTATCATTTAAAATCTCTGGCCTTAGTCCTTTCACTGTTCTTGAATCCTTTTAGTTACAGATTTGAATTAATTTAACAAATTTCTTCCCCACTACTTAGTAATTTTCCAATTTTGGAGAGAAGGCTGGCGAGTTGTCACAAAAATATGCCCAGTCATCAGAGGGTCATCATAGAATTTGCTATTGGTAGAGATTCTTTCTTCTTTTCAAAATTCGAATTTTTCCCAGTTGACTGCACGTAACGTTCAGTGGACTCAAACACTCTTGGGAAATTTTATAATAATATCTCCAGCATTTAAAATTTTCCTCCTTGACAAAGGCGTTTTTAATCAAGAGACTTTATTTTAAATGCCTTAGAAAAATATTTATTTCTCGTCTCAAGCATATTTCATTTTATCTCTCTGCCTTAGGAAATTTATTTTCTCCAGAAAATTTCAATCAACCAGGGGCCCGCTTAAAATCTTCATTTTAAATTCTCAAGTAAGGAGCGAAAAACTTTAGAATTATTCCCTTAGAAAAAATATCCAATACCCACAAAAATTTCCCTTCGGAAAACATATTATTCATGTGTGCACGTATGAAGGGGTACATTTGATTTTTCATCTTTTGAAAAATATTTACTTCTAAGGTTCATCTACCCTCTCCAACCTTGGGCGCATTTACACCCCTGGGCTTTCACTTTTGATGACTTAGGCAATTTTTATCAATTCATCCAAGTTGGGCGCATTCCACCCCTCACACCTTCATTTTCATCCACTTAGAAATTCTCAAACACCTCCAAGTATTGACGGGTCCCTGCTTTCATTTTGCAATACTTAGATAAATTTCTTAGTCACATCCCTTCAAGGGCGCATTTGGGATGTTACACTTCCACTTTTGAATACTTAGCACATTTTCTAACCTCTCCCTTCACTCTGGCACATTTCAACCCCTGTGTTTTCATTTTAATGACTTAGAAAGTTCTTGAGCTTCCTCTACTAGGTGGGCGCATTTCACCACCTATACTCTCATTTTATCCAAGTCTTAGAAGACTTTTGATACCACCTCTATGTTCTAGGCGCATATGACCCCTTGAGATTTGATTTTCCACACTTAGAAGAGTTTCAAGTAGCTTCTTGCTTGAGGGCGCATCTAGGGGGGTGAGGTTTCACTTCTCGTGCCTTAGAAAAATTCATACCCTCACCTTGAGGCTCGAGCGCATTTCCACCCTCTACTTTCAATTCGCTTGCCTTAGAAACTTTTCCATGCTCCACTTGTCCTTGGGCATTTGGGGAGGACTTTCAATTTGCAACACTTAGATTATTTTCATTCTCTTCACTCCACCTTGGGGCGCATTTAGCAGGGGCTACTTCTAGTTTCTCAAACTTAGAAAAATTCTTAACCTCCCTCTTCACCTTGGGCGCATTTCCACCCCTCTACTTTCAATTTATTTGCCTTAGAAAATTTTCCATGCTTTCTCATGCCTTCTCCACCTTTGGGGCGCATTTAGGGTGCTGAGGTTTCATTTTTGTGACATTTAGAAAGTTTCCAAGGTCCCCTCACAACTTAGGCGCATATGACCCCTAAGCCTCAAGTTTTGAACACTTAGCAAATTTACCTCACCTCCTCATCCAGCTTAGGTGCATTTGATACCTTGAGCTTTCATTTTCTCAGACTTGATGATTTTTGAGCCTCTTCTCTAACTTAGGGCGGATTTGAGGGGTGTTGCTTTTAATTGTTCATGACTGAGGAAATTTCAAGCTTTCTCCTTGGCTTGCCCTAGCCTACTATTTTTAGAAAGATTCAAAGTCTTCATGGTTTTCAAGGATTTTCCACTTCTAAAGACCTGATCTTTGCTCAGCTTGACCCTCATGATGAGACTAGCCTGCCGACACCTAATGTTTGCACGCACCTGCCATTTTTTTAGTGACTTGCTAAAAATAGTAAATGTTCATAATGAGCTCAAATTTCATGAGTAGGCTCCTTGAAGAATGTTGATCGTGATAGGGTACCATTTTTCGGAGACTCGAGTTTCGCCCTATCTTTTAAGAAACCCTAATTCTTCTGCATGGACCTGCTAAAAATAGTAAATGCCTGATTTTCAAACTTCTGCTACTCTGTTTGACTTGGAATTTGTTCCATGGGGTCGTCGTCATCTGTTTGACCAATTCACACTGGTGCTTCGTGCTAACCTGCTATTTATAGCCCCGTTTCATAAGTGACTTACTATAAATAGTAAGTTGTCAGATTGAGCTCAAATTTTACTACTGGATTCCTTGAAAGATACTGATCGCAATGGGATACATCAGTTTTCGGAGATTCTGCCGTTTGACCCTTCATTTTGAGTCTCGAAGCTGGAAACCCTAATTTGACATGGATGTGGCTCAAATGACCTTCGTTTGACCCCGATTTTGTTGCATGTCGCTTCGTTCGTGATATTGAAGTGTTGGGTAGCTGTCGGAGTGACCATGCTAAAAATATAAACGTCTGAAAAAGTGACCAATCAGCTGTCGGATGAGTTTGCATGTCACACTACCTGAGAGATCTCAAAAAACCTAGAAAAACCCAGCAAATTGGTCTGCATGCGAGCACTGGCTAAAAATAGCAAGTTCCTGAAAAGTGATCAACTCTGCTTGCATGTTACCTCGTTGCGTAGCTCGCGAAAAACCCATAAAGAATATCCTAACATGCGCTGAAGAATCCTGCATGCAAACCCTAAAAATAGCCTCTGAATCCTGAATTGCTGAAAGTCAAAATCCCGACTTGCATGTTATACCACCGCGAAGGTCTCGAAAAACCCTGAAAATGCCTCCTGAAGCCCAAACTGCTAAAAATAGCAAGTTGTCTGTTTGCGCTCAAATTTTGCAAGTGAAGAGTTCTAAGTATAGTGAGTGCACTGCAATAGTCAGAATTTGAAAAACCCTAGAAAATAGGCCCCAAATTAGTACTTACTAAAAATAGAAAGTTGTCAGAATTCAGTGAAATTTCAGTGGGGATCTGCTAGAAGCCTTCAGATTTCAATTAGCCAACTCAATTTGACCTCAAAGTAGCCTAAAGGTGAAAACCCTAATTCATCAAAATGTTCTCCAAACTTAACCCTAATTCCAATCGAGGTCAAAAGAAAGGTACATCATTAGAAAGGAAAGACAGAACAGAGAGAGACAGACACAAGACCAAAGCCAAAAGACCAAGATGGAGCAAAAATTAGGGGGTCCCCATTTTGAATGGGGTGATGTGTGAAAAGGTCACAATAGGTCACATGGCTGCCTATTCAACTTCCACTTTCCTCCCCACGTGTTCACCAACCTTGTGTAGTGAGTATTTGTAACAGTCAATGTTATATGGCGATACATGATGGTCAAGGAAATTTTGATGTTTGCATAATGGTAATGATGGGCTTGTTTATCCAATTTCAAGGCGGATGAATATACCCAATTTCTTCAGAGTCAAGTAAAATCTATTAGAAAAAGATTGGTTCTTTGACAATGTGCTTATATGTATATTGAAAAAGCGAAAACCTGCTCTCACAGGCTCTCATATTCTTGTCTTTTGTATTAACTATGTGCTCTCCCCAAATATTCTTCCCGGTTTCTCGAATGCTTTTCTATTTAAGCTTAACCAATATCGGTGGTTTTACCTCTATGCGAAATCTTGATCTTCTAGTAACACACTATCATTAAGTCCAAACTCGCATTCTATCATTCCACTCAAGCAGGCTCTCAACTTGTATTTCCTTTCAAAAATTCCAAGACAGCAATCTCATGTCTAAGATTGGTTGAATTGGACATGATGCTTCTTTGAGAAAATTGTAAGCTTCCTTTCCAATAGCAACATTGGTACATCCACTTACTTTAGGTTGACTCAAAAATCCTGTGAAATGTCGTGTCCTGTGGCGCTGATCCTGTGAAGGGCAGATTGTAATAGGATCGATCCAGAGGGTTGTCTTACATTCCTTGAGCATCTAGAAGCAATTTCATTCAACAAATCTGGTCCAATTTCAATGAGCCTCCAACCTTCGGGGATACATTCCACTTCAAAAACTTGTATCTGTTCACAAGAATGGGCAGCATTTGTACACCAAAAGTCTTTAGGAAGAAGCACCATAACATTTCTTTGCTTTGTCCAGTAATTCCAAATCCTGTTGTCAAGCATGCTTTTCCACAAAATGTAGAGAAATGGGCAACCTTAGAGCACTCAAAAATGTGAAAGGCATTGTTCCTATAAATGCAAATTTATTACATTTACAAAGAAGAGATTGAATAACAGAGATTTTCTCCATAATTTTAGCTCCACCAATAGTAGCAATGAATGGGTGCTTGGGTTTCTCTATCATTTTTGTCAACAAAGACATAATGCCCGCAAGGTGGAAACCTACAATACTGGCATAAGTAAACCGAGCGACACCACTAGTGGATGCAAGAACTTTGTGAGAGTCACCAAATGTATCATTAACAAGAATGTCGATTCTAGCTAAGAGATTCCTTGCAAAATCCTTATAGTTCAGAACCTCCTCCTTATATTGTGAAAGGTTTCCTGAAAGAAGAATGTCCCCAATTTGCAGTTTCTCTATACTTTTTTTAACCTTGTCTCCAATAACCCCTTCTATGGTTGTTATTTTCTTTCCCAAAGAGATTGAAGGGTAATCTGTCAAAGTCTGTGTTGGGAAAACTTCTCTTAAGGTTTTAGACATGAACCAGTGAGTGACAATCGCCACCTTGGCACCAACATCGCAAAGATACTTGAGGGTTTTAATAGCATTATCATTGGGGTATTCAAATTTAAATTGATTGTCCCTAGGACATAGTTTAGAGTCAAACCACACCATAACCACTTTCTCGAGAAGTTCCTCTCTAGGTAACGTCTTCAATGTTTGAAAAGGTAAACAGGGACTTAATTCTCCACCAATACAAAAGACAACCTTGTTGCCTTCATTTTCCAATCCAATTATAGAACTTTATTATTTGAAATATACCCAAAACTGCCTGCTTATGCATAGTTTCTTTAGGGGAGAACATAAGTTGCAGCATTTTTAGGATCCGACTGAAAAAGAAATGTTGTTGGAAATACTTGGCCTATATTCATAAATGATCTACAGGCAACAAGAAAACCATCTAATTGGCATCTTGATAAGGAATATTTAAAAAAATTCATGATTAAAATTGGGGGTAACATGAGGATATAAGGCTTATTTAATTAATAAAATGATTTTATATGTGTCTTTTGGAAAGTTCTCATAAAAGGTTATAACAAGGGGTTTGTGAGCTCATTTGGTATCATGCAAATTATTACATTCTCTTTGATGAGACCCTTGTGGTTTGGGAAATTGAACTTTGTTCATCTTAGCTTTCTTGAGGACAAAAACCCTCTTGGAGAAGATTTGCCTCGGTAGTAAAAGATCTTCCCTAGTTAATTTCATGTAGCTCATTTAGAGTTACAGGTTGTGCATAAAGGAGATTTGTAGATTTTATTGAAGGTTAAATAAATTGGGAAGTCTTGTAAGCAAGAAAAATTATTGAAGACATTTGCAGGCAAGAAGGGGACACCAATATCGAGAAGTCTATGGAGTGTATTCATCATATTTGATGTTGGGTGTGGGAATATCATTGGGTTTACTGTTGAGTTTGGGAAGCTTGCTGTTGCAATATGTTAGAATTTCTTCATAATGTTGGACGCCACTTTGGGAAGAGTCTGGGGCTGCTAACTGTATAAGTTATTTGCTATTGTCAAAGACATTCTACGACCATCAATACTTTTGTGCATCAGCTCTTCAATGTTTTCTTAATCTCTACTCAGTTGTGGGTCACATAAAAGGTCAAGAATATATTAATACTTTGTCTTTGTATTGACCTTGATGTTGTTAGTTATACTCAAATATATATATTTATCTGTGTATTTCATTGATAAGGGAAATCAGCCAACTGTTTGTTTTAAATTTTAATGACTATCAATTTCATGAGAATTTGGGTATAAAAAATGAAAGATTAGTAATCTGGTCATCAAAACGATTCAACCACCTTACAAACAGCTCATAAACTATAACAAAGAGTGGGCATTCCAAGTGTTCGACGAAATGCATGTGCACATGAAATTGTAAAAGTGAAAAAAAATTGCATTGGAAATTAGTTTGGAATATTTCAGTGGTATTAGAGCTGAAGATCTTGCTAGTCGGTGGGTTTTAATAGCAGAAATTTCTGACTAGATTTGGGGTTCCCTGCTAAATGCATGCACATTAATGAATTCAGAAAATAGGGAACAATTATTCTTAGTTTTCTTATGGTAAGTAACCAACACTTATTCATACTAGTTGCAGCAGAGTGTTGATTATTGCAATAAGAAAGATGAAGTCCATACAGAAACTCCTGACATAATTGTTGCAAAATTTTCAAAAATATGATAAGAATTTAACAAAATTGCTAGAGCATCCTGAGTTGTTGGAACCTCACTTATCAGTTGAAATGAAAGTAGATACAAAAGAAAAAGAATATTTCAATGCAAGAAAAAATGAAGGCAGTAGGAATGAACTTAAAAGACAAAATCTTTGCTTCTCATGCAAAGGAACCTAGAAGCCTAATCACCAATGCACAAGTAAAAAGGGGAAGAGGCTAGAGAAAGAACAAAAAGTCATAGAAGGAGAGGTTGGAAAAGAGAAACAAAAAGGATGTCCAATTACCTTTTCAAATATTTTAGTAGGAGAGTATGTTAATAAGGAGCCTGCTGAAAATTTCAGTGTCCTCATGGCATCTCATTAGGAATTTTAGGAATACAGGAGGAAATTGTTCCTCATGATCATGATGCTTCTAAAAATGGGGATGAAGCTAATTCTTCATGTGCTTCTATTAACGGAGAGGAGTACATTGATCTTTATGTTAGTGTTGGGATCGAAAAATCTGCTGATCTGGAGTTCACTAAGTCAGCAACTAAGAAGTATGGATAAACAATAAAAAGTATGAATCTCACACAATTTTTTTCCAACATAGTAATACAATGGATTTTAAGGAAAAAGAATCACTTGTTGCATCTACAAGTGAGGTCTACATGAGTCTCTATGTTTGATTTAGAGATTGTTATTGATAGGCCTTGTGAAGAAGTGGATTCCTTTAATAGTACTATGCTTGATCATAATTTTGTCCTACCATTCTTAATTGGGAATTGCAAAGCATCAACTAGTGAGACAATTGATTTAGATGGCGATATTGTTCGTACCAATGAAAACAAATCAAAAAATTCATTGTGTGGCAGCCCAAGTCACTTTGATGAACTTGATCAAAGACCTTTAGCATTGCAAGATTTGAAGGGCCAATTTGTGGTTACAGAAGAGAAAATTGTGCAAGTGTTAACAAGGACAAATAATAATCATAAATACGCTGAATATCCCATTTGGAAAGCCCAAATTGAGGAGATACAAAAAGGAGCCACTCTTACACAATTGCAAACAATCAAAGAAGCATTAGAAATGATGAAATTTGATTACTTACAATTGCTCATGGATAGGGATCTTGCTACCAAGTTCGCTGAAGACTAGGAAAAAGAGGCTGATGAACTTTCCTTCCAATTAAGTATGGCTCACTTTTCATTATACAAAGCAAAAAATCCTATATCTATTGCAGCCACATCTAAGAAACAAGAAAGTAATACAAGGAGTATGGAGACTAAGAAAATAGTTGAAGGGATTGATAAACACCATAAGGGTGAAATATTGCAGAATGATTCCAGCATTCCTCATACCAAGGAGATTCAGTATGTACATCAAGATTATGAACTCTTGAATTTTGAAGATCAATTTTTGCATGAAGGTGCACCTTGCAGCCATGAGATAATTGTTATAACAGGTAATGAAGGTAGTTTTCAGCGCGATACACTTCATGGATCAGCAACTAATGATGAGCATCCAAAATTGGAGGAAGGTATGCATGAGACCTATGAAGACACCATTAAAAGGGATGAAGATAATGTGGATTCTATGAGTGTTAACAGCAATCTATTGTCTTTGCATGAGCTTGTAGTTGGCCGAGAGTGTGTGTACTTGGTCGGTTGGGAGTCATAAGTAAATAAGACTTTAGTTAATATTAATAATCCATGTACTTATGCTATGTACGTGTCATGTTAGTTAGTTGTCTCGGGAATTAAGTTCCTAGCAAAATAATTAGTTATAATGAAGGGACGCGACGGTTGGTACCTCAAACCACCGCCAACGTACTATATGTACTTGAGTCATGTAGTCGGGAACATTGCGGTTCTACTATGCTATGCTATCTTCTGTTTGGAGACATTATGATGTAAATGGCGAATGCCGAATAAAGCAATACATCTATGTTCTATGCAATTGCCGTGTAATTATTATATGTTGTCAATGTTATATTTCCGTTTACTCTGTAAGTCATTGTACCCGTAGTGAGTAAACATTTGGCGTTGTTTCCTGAGCGGACTAGGGAATCACTCGTCATGGCAGCGTAATGGGTCAACCGGTGGAAGAGCCTGTAGATGCTAATGAGGAAAGGGAAGACCTATTGACTGAAGATCTTGTCAATCTGTGGAAGATATCTTTACGAGATCACGTACGAAGGGAATCCCGCAAGCGGGAGATCCCTGAAGAAGTTATCTGGGATAGGCTGGAAGTGAATGACGAGGTGGATCACCTTCTGAATCGCATGCCCAGATTGCTGGCCCGTCACTTCATTATCCTACAAGACCTTCAAGAAGAAGAGAATCGGGAACGCCAAAGGCAGCAAATACTGCAACGCTACGAAGAGAGAACCAAACGAGAAGAAGAGGAACGAGACACTAGCCGAAGACATACATCCAGTAGTCAGCAATGATCGCCTGAACAAATTTTAAATGCCCGTACGGCCGAACAAAAACAAGAATCGAGTACCTGACGGGCACGAGACTTAGGAAGAAAAGGTTCGGCGATCACTCAGGCTACAAGAACAAGAAAACCAGCAAAGAAGACTGAAGCAAGCCAGTAAGGAATTGGATGAGGATTTAATTGAAATAAATCATATGAAAATATGACAAGAATAGACACATCCATTGGACGAACGCACCACAGTTTGACAGAAGGAAGGGACGAAGAACCCTTCAGCACTCCGTACGTAGGAAGATATGATCCTTATGAGAACGAAGATGAATTGAGTAGTAGCATCAGACGTTTTCGGGAGTTGTCCCTCTCGGACGACGACGAACGGCTGACGAGTGGAAGATCTGAGCTCAGTACCCCAAGGCGGAGAGAGTACCTAAGGGAACCCTAGGAGACTCAAGGTGTCGAGGACGCTGACGGAAGACGTGGGAGTGACTCGTACGTGGCCGAGAGTGCAAGTGACGCACCAGAACGTAGCGGGGAAACCAGTCTAATCGGGTCCAATACACAAGGAGGACAGCTGGGAAAAATGGTGACTCCCGAGCGGCAGAAGCTGCCGAAGTTTATGGGGAATGGATCAGAAGATCCAGTACGACATTGTAAAACATGTGAAACCATCTGGATAGCAAGCGGACAGGATGATCCGGACCAGTGGCTGAAAGCATTTCCAGCAACACTCAGAGATAGTGCCATTGATTGGTACTTTGAATTAGATCAAGCACACAAAGCTACATGGAGATTATTGAAGCAAGAATTTCAAGAGGAGTTCAAACTCCTGCGGGATGATAGCAAGATTGTTGCGGAGATATACAATACCAAGCAAGGAAAGCACGAGAGTGTGCGGACCTATAACCGAAGACTCAAAGATTTGCTGGGGAAATTGGAGGCACAGTCGGCCGACAGGTTGAAGAAAAGATGGTTCACCAAGGGCTTGCTTCCGTCATTAAGAAAGAAAATGAAAGTCGTACCTCCTTCGTCGTACACCGAAGCATACAATCGGGCAATGGACATAGAAAGTGAAAATAAAACATATTCCCGAGAGAAAAAGAAGACAGACGACAAGGAGAGTTCGGACGACAGCAACGGTGAATCCAAGATCGTACAAGCACTCAGAAAAGATATGATGCAAATGATGAAAGAATTGAAGGTCGACAAAGAGAGTGCGAGGGAAGCCCGAGAACTGTGGTGTACAGAGTGCAATGGGGAAGGTCACATAAAAGCGAATTGTCCAAAGAAGATGTTCTGTGATATCTGCCATGTTATGGGACATTCCATCAAGGAATTCCCATACAATTTGAGAGCAAGAGGTACGCAAGTACTCTTCACTCAAGGAGAGTCGTCAACACCGCCGAACACACCACTGAAGCCCCAGTACAATAGCAATGCATCCCCTGGAGGTTACCAAAGCAATAGAGGCCCGAGAAACATGATACAGTACGATGCAAAAGGAAGGCCCATGATCCAATGTAGGAAGTGCAATGAATGGGACCACTTTGCCAGGGATTGCCAGAACAGTCAAGGTTTGGGAGGAAGATTGTGTAAGTGGTGTGGACCAGGCGATCATGAAGATAACGAATGCCCTAAGCAAAAGGGTATCCACAGGTTGGAAGTAGAAGAACAAGAGGTACTGGCGATCACCAGAGCACAAGCAAAAAAGGCCACTTACCCAGATCCATATACATAGAAACAAAAGATGAAGGAAGCAAAAATCGAAGTGGAACTAGCGATGGCGAAGGAAAACAAAGTACCTCTGGAGAAGCCAGGAACCTCTCAGCGGTCAGAGGCTGAAACCAACATTGTACGGCAGATACTGCAAACCATCGTACCGATCAAAGTAACTGACCTTCTCCAAACTATGCCGCAGTTGGGACTAGCGATCACAAACGTCGTCGTGGATGGCAAGCAACCGCGATTGGAGGAATGAAGGCAAGAATTGATACCAGAACCGCCACCGTACGGTGAACAAACAATCGATACAATATTGCTCACGGCGAACATTGGGAAGATGTCAACAGTCGTGCATATGGAGATCAAAGGAAATATCTTGACAAATACTATCATCGACGAAGGATCGGGAGTCAACGTACTACCCGAAGACACATGGAAGAGTCTTGGGAAGCCTACACTCTGGCCACTGACATTCCAACTGGTTGGCGCTGATCAACATGGTATCAAGCCATTGGGAACACTGATGGCACAAAAGGTGACGATCGAGACACAACAGTTTTTGCTAAATTTTGTGGTCATCCCATTACAAAGGAAAGCATACGATGCACTACTTGGGAGAGGATGGCTAATAGCCGCCAAAGCAAATCATAATTGGAAGAGGAACACACTCTTGATTGAGAACGGGTGGAAGTACATAATCGACTTGAAGAACCAGGCCGTGAGCGAAGTATTGGCTTCCTCCAGATCAGAATCGGATGGAAGTGAGTTGGATGTGCACGAAGGAAGGAAAGCTATGGAACCGAACACCGAAGGCGTACTTGTACTCGAGAGTTGTTCAGAGAACGAGACAAGCTCGCTGAATGGCTTATTTCATTGGCAAATGGAAGACTATGAAGTGTTCCACCAAGAGTGTAACATGCTACAAATCGGGGAAATCAAGGAAGAAGAGAAACAAGGAACACCAAGCCAAACACTTCCAGCCGAGTATGAAGAGTACAAAGGGAAAGTACAGGATGATACACCAGCCGACAAGTTGGAATATAACAAAGCACGAGGTAGTGAGAGAAAGTTAGAAGAAAGGAAGAGAGAGGAGAGAGAAAATGAAGAGGGAGAGTACAAAAGGCAAAAAATAGATAAGGAGGTGTTGAAAATTGAAAAAATGAGAATAGAAGAGTTGAAAAATATAAAAAATGAAAAAATTGAAAAAAATGGAAAAGTTGAAAAAATTATGAAGTGGGAAAATGAAAAAAATAAAAGGAAAGAGTTAAAAAAAATTAAAATTGAGGAGAGAGAAAAAATACAAAAAGGGAGGAATAAAAGAATTAGAAAGGCAGAAGTCTTAAATGAAGTTGAAAAAATCGAAGGAAGTGAAAAAATTAAAAGTGTCCAAGGGAAGGAAAATTAAAGTAAAAACTATTAAAGTATCAAAGTTAGTAAAGGGTGTACAACCTAAGGAGAACGCCAAATACATAGCAGAAGAAGCGTCATTATTCAGCACTCAAAGAGCACCAAGGAGAAATCGACAAAAACATAAGGGGATAATTCAGAAGGCTGTACGAATGAAGGTGGAAGCCGTACGCAGTAGGAAGAAGAAATCCGTACGCTGGAAAGAGAAGGTCGTATGGTGGAGAGATAAGAAGGCCGTATGGGTCAAGAGATTGAAAAACACACAAGCCATCCACATCAACAGGGTCGTACAGTGGAAATGGCAAACTAGACGCATTCAAAAGTCCATACGGGAAAACTTGCAAAAGGTCGTACGGTGGCAAATTAGAAGAATTCCACAGTACGTACGATAGAATTTGAAGTGTCATACGCAATTGCTATTTGAAGGCCGTACGGACTTTCCACCTGAAGGGCAAAGGCTTGGAAAAGAAATCCGTATGACTAAGAGCATCAGTTGTACGAAGCAAGGGGGACAAATGACTCGAAAATAATGAAAAGCCCATATGCACTGGAGATTTCAGACTCTCAACGAACAGAGGTTACAAATCCGTACGGAAGAAAACACATGACGTATGTTTAAGGAGAAGAGTTTCCATACAGGCCATACACCACAAATAGAACAAGTTCGTACGCATAAGGGAAAGTGAATCCGTACGCATCAAGAAGGAGGTCGTACACACAAGAGAGAGTGAAGCCGTACAAACGACTGTACCATTCAGAACAGAAGCCGCATCAAGTATCGAAGTTTGTAAAAGGCAGGTCATACCAAGCATTGACCTGGAGAAAGTAAAGTCTAAGAAAAACAATGCAAAATCTGTATTTTTTGGCTTCGTCAGCACTATTCGGAACCTGTGGAAAAATCATGAAAATGAGGCGTGCGATACAGTTTCGAGTGGTTTCAGAAGTGTTAAATTGGTCTTGCCGACGGGGGTGTTGCCCCTCGACCCCGCCTATACCGCAACAGGGAGCGCGCCAAGGGCGCTACCCTCAGACCCCACGAGGGGCAGCCCCCGGACCCCGCGAGGGGCGCTGCCCCCAAACCCCCGCAAGGAGCGCTGCCCCTTGACCCTGTTGGGGGTGCTACCCCAAGACCCCCACAAGGGGCGCTGCCCCTTGACCTCGTTGGGGGCGTTGCCCACAGACCCCCATCAGATTTATTGGAATTGCCAATTTGCAGTGCAACCAGCCATCATAGTGCAGTCACAGAAGCAGTTGCCTACCGAGCAGACGAGAGCTACAACTCTCGAGGAGAAGTTGGTGGAGAGAGACAGAGTATTGGGTGAGAGTGACAATCAGTTGGCAGAGGAGAATCAGCTAGTGGTGGAAAAAGATACACAGGGGGTTGATGTGCAGTGACTTTCAGCCCACAGGGAGAACAGTCACAGGGAAAAGAAAAGGAATTAGCTAGCACCAAGCAAGAACTCGAGTTGGCATTTTTGGATTTTAGTCGTCTGGAAGACTACTTTGTGGGGGGGATGATGTAGTTGGCCGAGAGTGTGTGTACTTGGTCGGTTGGGAGTCATAAGTAAATAAGACTTTAGTTAATATTAATAATCCATGTACTTATGTTATGTACTTGTCATGTTAGTTAGTTGTCTCGGGAATTAAGTTCCTGACAAAGTAATTAGTTATAATGAAGGGACGCAACGGTTGGTACCTCAAACCACCGCCAGCGTACTATATGTACTTGAGTCATGTAGTCGGGCACATTGCGGTTCTACTATGCTATTCTATCTTCTGTTTGGAGACATTATGATGTAAATGGCGAATGCCGAATAAAGCAATACATCTATGTTCTATGCAATTGCCATGTAATTATTATATGTTGTCAATGTTATATTTCCGTTTACTCTGTACGTCATTGTACCCGTAGTGAGTAAACAGAGCTTGTTAATCACAAAAGGATAGATAAGTTCCATGTAGGTGACTTTGTTAAAGGGCTTTATCATGTTGACACACAAGATTTCAAAGACAAGCATGAGATAGTGTTGATGGATCCAAGTTACACAAAAAGTTTGACATTCCATAATGGGATTGCTAATTCTTGCTTTATGAAGACATCACTATTTGTCATCAC
>VDFB02031480.1:0-32246 GCA_007258455.2 Sequoia sempervirens | reverse complement strand
AGAGTGTGTGTACTTGGTCGGTTGGGAGTCATAAGTAAATAAGACTTTAGTTAATATTAATAATCCATGTACTTATGTTATGTACTTGTCATGTTAGTTAGTTGTCTCGGGAATTAAGTTCCTGACAAAGTAATTAGTTATAATGAAGGGACGCAACGGTTGGTACCTCAAACCACCGCCAGCGTACTATATGTACTTGAGTCATGTAGTCGGGCACATTGCGGTTCTACTATGCTATTCTATCTTCTGTTTGGAGACATTATGATGTAAATGGCGAATGCCGAATAAAGCAATACATCTATGTTCTATGCAATTGCCATGTAATTATTATATGTTGTCAATGTTATATTTCCGTTTACTCTGTACGTCATTGTACCCGTAGTGAGTAAACAGAGCTTGTTAATCACAAAAGGATAGATAAGTTCCATGTAGGTGACTTTGTTAAAGGGCTTTATCATGTTGACACACAAGATTTCAAAGACAAGCATGAGATAGTGTTGATGGATCCAAGTTACACAAAAAGTTTGACATTCCATAATGGGATTGCTAATTCTTGCTTTATGAAGACATCACTATTTGTCATCACTGTGGAAGGCACTCCCTCAAGGGGGTTATCAAATGAAACAATGAGGATTTCCAACTTTGAACATGTTCGTCATTCATTAGTAGTCAATGAACAAGTATGTCATATCCCTAGTTTGTTGAGTTGGCAAAATTTTATCAATTTGCAACAAGTGGGAGGATTTTCAGATTTGGTGCAAAGGATTTCATCTTATTCATCGATGAATAGTGGTTGTTCTATGTTGCTGATCATAGATTTATTAGACCTTGCATTGAAGACTTCAGCTGATTGCATGGGTTTGTGTGCACTAGGTTGTCACTATAACACTTGGAGGTTGAGTGTTGATAAGAGATCACCAATCTATAAAAATGGAAGCATTCCCCGGGATATTGTAAATCAGATTTTCAGATTTAACACTACTGTCATCTTTTGTTTCAGCAGCTATAGAAACCTATGTGTGAGTATGATTGGTGACAATCACAAGATTTTGGGATCTAGGTATAGTCTTCAGCAGTGAGATGTTGACTTAGAATTGAGGTGGTGGACAAAACTTCAAAGTCGGTATCGCTGTCCATTTTCCAACCAGCCTACATAGGACCTTGAATGTTCGTATACAAAGGGATTGGCCAATACCTCCAACCCAGCAATGGAGTACTTCTCAATCGGTGTTGATTGGTAGCAGTAATGTGGTTATTGGAGGAGTCTCTATTGTCATTTCCACACTCACATCTCGTATGTTTTCAAAGGTATTTTTTTATGATAGTTGTTGTCCTTGCATTTCCACACTAATTATGGCAACATCAATTTATGGGAAGATGGACTTCAAGTACTTACAGGCTTACTAGCAGCAGATTGTGGGAGGATTTGCAGAGTTAGTTCAATTATCTCTAGCTCCCACTAGGGTGAGTGATAGTTACTGCAATCAGTTTGAGATGCGATGATTGTAGTAGATTGGATGAATTGGTGTGCTTGAAATTGGCTTGTTGACACTTGGAGATTATGTGTCAGTGAGGGAATATCAATCTATGATCAGGATATTTTAGGGACTGAATGGCACCATGTCTAGGACATCATGAAGAAATATGTTGAGGGTTATTCTTCGAGGTTGAGAAGATTATATTTGTTGTTGCCCAGGATCGTGTTAGGCAGTGGGATTGCAAATGTGGACCTCACTAAGGCGCCTTGGAAAGATATTTTTCATGAGGTAGATTTCTTGTTGAGGGTCCAATAATCTATGCACATGCGCATAGTGCCATCCTTCTTCACCAAAACCACTAAAGAGGCAAAAGGACTCTTGCTTGGGCGAATGTGACCCATTTCCAAGAGTTCTATGATGGCCTTCTCAATCTCATCATTGTGCCTCTTTGGATGCCGATATGGAGTAGTAATGACAGGTTTGGCACCCTCTTCCAACTCAATCACATGCTCAGTCCCCCTTTCAGGAGGTCTCCCAAGTGGAATGACACCAAACACCTTGCTTCGCTTGGAGAGCAAAGCTTGCACATCAAGATGATAGTTTCTCTTATCTTCTAGAGGATTGGAAGGCATAATCACACAATCTGCTGCCCACTCTACCATGTCATGCCAAATCAGCCTTTCCATCCTTTTGAATGAAACTATGCAAAGGCCTCCATTTGACATTCCCCTCAAAACCACCTTCTTCCTTTTTGATGTAAACTTCAGCTCCATGGTTTGAAGGTTTAGAGTGATCTCTCCAAGAGATCGTAGCCACTGAATACCAAGAACTGCATCCATATCACCAATGCTCATAACATAAAATTCATCTTTGACTTCATAATTGCCCAACTGGATAGACATGTTTGAAATCTTGCAAGTGCAAATGTTTGTGAAGCCATCTGCCACCATGACTTTGAAACCTTCGAATTCTTCAATTTTGAGGCCTCTCTTAGCTCCTATCCCTTTGTCAATGAAATTGTGAGTTTTGCTCCAGTGTCAATGAGAGCAACAATTCGCTTCCCACAAAGAACTCCACGAACTCGAAAAGACTCATTCTTTTGAAAGCTAGAAAGTTGGGCAAATGCATCCCCACTTTCTTGGTCTTCTTCCACCTCTTTTGGGGCTTCTTCTTCATCTTTCTCCTCTAAATCTGATTGATGTTCTAAAATATCAAACGCTGATTCATTAGCAGAATACACCTCCAAATGGTGCACTTTGCCTCTTTCGAAGCACTTGTGTCTTGGGGCCCATAGCTCTTTGCAAGTGAAGCATAGTTTCTTCCTTCGAAGCTCATTTTGGAGGTCATCATCAATCCGAGATGGAAATTTCTTCGTCTGGTTTGCATCTTTATGAAAGGGCCTCTTATCTTTTTTATGTGGAAAAGATTTTGACTGAAATTTTGGCCTAGGGGCAGCCAACTCCATACTTCTTGCGTTTCTTATAGCCTTTGGTAGAGTTGGTGGGTCAAAGGTCTTCACCCATCCCTTCAACAATTCCCTTAGTCCTTCTGTGAAAAGGACTACAAATCTCCTTTCAGTTATGTTGGGCACCATCACAAAAAGCCTCTAGAAATGCATCAAGAGAGCTATGTTGTCTTAAGTGGGTCAGCTCTTGGAATTTCACCTCAGGATCCTTATGATCAAATCTTTCAATGAGTTTGTTAGCAGACTCATCATAGATATCAATAAGGTTATGGCCAAGAGTAACCAAACCGTGGTACCACCATTCATGGGCAGCTTCGTCCAAATGGAGAGTGGAAAATTTGATGGAATCCAACTTCGGCATTAGCCTCAATGAAAGATAATTGTCTAACTTCTAGACCCAAACTCTAGCAGTGCACTTGTCACTTCCATCAAAATGCACTAGAGTCACCTTCCCAAGGGCTTGTTGATAGTCCCTTGGAGCCATAGGACCACGGTTCTCATATCTTCCACCACCTCTCTTCTTCTTTTGGTTCATGAATTGCTCTAGTGTCAAAATCTCTCAGATCTCAACAAGAAGAGTAACATACTCCATGTAGCTATTCCTCACCTCATCAACTATGGGAATTTGAGCTTATTGCTCGGCTAGAGGTTCCTTCCTTCAAGTGAAGATCGGTTGGAGAGGTCTAGGAACAGATCCCTTGGTCATGTCAACAACACAACCACTTTGTCTCCCAGCATTGTTAACATTTGAAGCACTTGTCTCACTATTCTGGCACTAAGGTATGGGAGTCACATTCTGACTCATCTTAGCCAACATCTGTGACATCATATCCACCATGACATCAAACTTCCTCTCTACTCTAGTATCTGGACTCTTTGGTTGGGCTGGTCCCTTATCCCTTTCTACCATGGATTCAACTGTATTGTCACTGACAACCTTTGGCGATTGGTGGGCTCTAAGAACTTTTGAGAACGTTTCCTCAACTGGAACTCGAGGAATCTGAAACAATTGTCTCTTCTACTCAGGGTTATAGTATCTAATTTCTCTATCACTCATAGAGAATTTTTAGCAACTGAAAGCAATGTGAGGCATAGACTGGCAGGATGACCACCTCTAATACCACTATAAAATCCACCCCAATTTTTTTTCAAACTTCACCTATTAGCATTAACCAAAATAACAATAATAATCAACTAAATAAAGCAACCTTCCACTTTCTGATCACTCAGATCCCAATGAGGGCAAGGTGAGAGCATACGGTGGTAAGGTGAACATTGCATTAACTGAAAGCATCCACTTATTCAGTGGGGTGACTGATAATCAAAACCAACTAAAAGCAAATACCTTCCACTTTTTGTTCCCCCAGATCTTGATGTGGGCAAGATGAGAGCATACAATGGTAAGGCTTACAATTACGTACTTCTAAGAAAACCACTTCTTCAGTGGGGTAAGTATGTAATCTCAAGAGCAAGAAATGAAACTCCGCTTATTCAAAAGGGAATTACAACTATGCAAGAAAGTACTTGTCGGCAAGCCGACCAAGCCAAAGAAAGATCCTCTGCTTATTCAACGAGCATAACATGAAAGGAAATAAAACTCATCCACTTATTCAACGGGCATAACATGAAATGTAAAGACAGCTCAGCCGCTTATTCAACGAGAGCGCCACTTATTCAGTAGGGTAAGTAACAATAATCAAAAGAAATGATTCACCGATGGCACTACCAAACGGTGTTACAAAGGAGCTCATTACAAAATGTTCCAGAATATCATAAGCTACAGTTACACTATGAAAATGATGACAACTTATAGCACAACTCCCCAAAATGACACCCCAACAAGAATATAAATACTCCCCAACAAAATATAACAATGATACCTCAATAGGAAGACCCCCAAGGGACTGAAGAAGGTCTGAAACGCTACTGCTACAGGTCTGATACAAAGTTTCAGGTCTGATACAGAATGAAGAGCAGACTGAAAACACCAACCAATATCATGTCCCCAAAATCGTGACACTTAAAAAGCTTACCTAGAACTATTAACCAATTAGTATCGTTATAATTATAATTTATAATGGTCAAAGACCATATTATAATTAAATAACGTTCTAAATATTAAAATAGTATTATAATTATCATGGCATAATAGAGATTGAAAATATAGCATAAAATAGTCTTATAATTATGGAATATAAAATTCTAAATACCTTAATCATGTACGCACAATAAATATATAAATATTGATAACTTAAATAAATATTAAAAATATATAAAATGAGGGTAAAGCACAAATATAATAAATATCAAAATGATTTAAATAAATCATTATGATGTAATAAATATTAAATATATAAAATTAATGAAAACACAAAACATGAAATAATATTCAAAGAAACTAATAACAAATTATAAGTATAAACTTAAGTAACTTCCAATATTATTATCATATTATAATTATATGGAGTAAATTGATTGTGGGAGATGTGTCTCTCTGCCCCGATGGGTATAAAAGAGAAGTTTGTGGTGCATTTAGGATATAGAAAAATGCCCAGAGCAACCATATACAGCCGGGTAAGAATGTTCGACACCGCCAAGTAACCTATTTGAATTTGTTTATCCTGTCGATAAAGACAACATCAAGAAACTAAACGATAAATGAAGATCGCCTTCATCATGGTATCGGGTGCTGCTTGCTTGTGGGCCCGATAATACTAGGGTGCAATTATTTAAACAGCTAAACCTTCGATTGGTCAAAGGGGAGTAATTCCTTGGTATTGATTTGCCTTGTCGGAATGTGACTGGACCAAACAAATATTATTGCCATCTTCCCTAGGGTGCGATTTCTTTATGTCGAGCACTACATGCCATCTTCTAATTTCTACGTGAAGCCCCAAGGAAGGCGTCTTGGTACTTTAGGAGAGAGACGTGAGTCATGGGGAGTTGTTGCTAGCATTCCAGTCCCAGCACACCTCAAAATCCACTCAACTCGTCCAGCATATTCCTCGCGTGACCTTCGAGGAATTGCTAGCTGTTGCAAGGACGTGTAAGAGGTACTTGGATGAAGTATATAAATGGATGGAGATTAGAAATATAAATATACCTAGATACAGCATAGATGATGGACCATTACATATTAAAATCAATTCATCATCGAATACATTGTAATGTGAAGTCTTGATTCTTCTTAAATATTTATATGAATTCTAGTAAGTTAAAGAAATTGACTATGAATGAATGAAAGTAAAGGATTCCGCAATTAGTAGGACCGGAAGGTATACTTAATATATATGCAAGGTAATTATTTATATATACATTTTATAATGACTAATATGAAATAAGTAAGGATACATACATATATATATCTCTGAGTGGAGAAGTTATAAAGAAGAGGAAATATAATTTAGAAAAAATCATTCGTAGGAGTGACAAGAGTGAAATATTTATAGCATCTTTGATCTTATTGGATGTTATTACTGAAATGTATCGATCCCTAATGTTTCTAATGTCTCCTTGAGAAACACTTTGAATGAGAGATTCGGGATTAAGTGCTTCCACTAGAAGGGGGTCATTACCATGGAAGGCTTTGTGAAGTCACGTGCAGCTGCAGGACATTTAGACATTGATACAAAATTCTCATAATAGAGGGAACTCAGGTGTGGTGTTGTAGCTGGTGAAGGACTCGATTCAAGTAAGGCTTCAGGAGTCCGTGTTTCAGGTAGAGCATCTCTCCCTTGGTCTACCGTGGCTGAATACAGGGAGTTATATATATATGAAGGCAATGATGAATCAACCATAAGGGGAGTAACTAAGTATAATTACACCTATACATATAAATATATAAGTTCATGATCAATTAGTCATACTTACATATATAAAGAATATCCGATTATGCAATAATGTTGCGTGCAGCAATTATTGCACCTCAAAGCTATTATGATTATTACTCCAAGAATAGATTCCGATCAAATCCCTTTCGCTAATACCCTCTAAGGATAGGAAGTCTGTGAAGGGAAAGGCTGGTAATTCGGTCAATTGATGGATGGTCCCAAGACAGGTAGGAAACCTTGAGGGAGTCCACTTGGAGACCGTTCACACGCCCTTGGCATAGTAATTCTTCCATCCGCCGATTGAGGTTAGGAAAGAGGAAAAGGCAAAGATCTATTCCGATCAAGAGTAATAAGTTATCAGATTATGATGTGTTTTATGCGCTAGATGATAATGCATTTACCTTATCCTTAAAATGTTCAATCTAGAATTGTCTAATTTGATTTGGATTAAGGAACTATGTGTATTTGTTGGTAATGCATGATGTGTGCAAGCCCTCAAGGCAAATCACATGTGCAAAATTAAGTGTGGGTAAATTCAAATTCTTGACCCTAACTTGTGCATTTTATGTCTCTAATAAGGGGAAATTACAACCAACAACTAGCCAATGATCACAACTTCACCAAATACCCATAGAACTCTCCCAAAATGCTTGCAAGGCCAAGGTATAGGCTAGGTGCATCCCAAACACATATAGTAGCAAGGACAAAGGGCAAGTTTCTATCACCAAAAACAAATTACCAAACCCATAAAGAGGTACGGCGAGCTAGGGGAGCAATTTGCTCCTAGAAATTCATGTCTCCATCATAAATTTTGATTTCTTGCACATAGGATCGCCTCAACCTACCAATCAAGAATAGACAATGCCCACAAAAATATCTTCGAACCTTCAATCAGCATGAGCAATATAATGGTATGGCCTAGTGAGATGAACCGGACCAAATTTTTTTTGTTTTGTTTTTCAAATGCAATTACAATCAACACGCACCCGTTAAGGTTAGCTCTAAACCAAAACGATGCAGAAAGTAACTCTAACCAGAATGTACACCAGGATCCCGATGTGGGCAAGGTGTGAGCATTGGTCAGAGGAGCTAATGCAGATGCAAACTGGAAAGGTAACTCTAACCAAGAATGCGTCTAGGATAGACGAGCATATGGTCAGAGGGTCCAATGCAAGATGAGCTGAAATAACTCTAACCAAGAATGGTGCCGAGTGATGGCAAGCATGTGGTCAGAGGATCCCTACAACTATTTACTGAAAGTAAATAGGCGGCAAGCCAGCCTCTTCCACTTATTCAGTGGGCATTACAAGCATGATAAAGCAAGACTAAGAGAAATGCTGACAGTACTACTGTTCAACTTACAATATATGGAGAATTGCATGCCAAGAGCTGGAATTAAGAACTCAATAGTGCTGCTACGATATAGACGATTCTCCCTTATTTAGCAAGAATACCCAACCCAATAACTCCTCGCAGAATACCTCTCTTTATGTTCTGATCTGTGACAGACCTGCACTTAAAATGAGTAATCAGCAATACAAAATAACCACTAAATTGTTCACAACTCTCTCAAAACCCAACCCAAATGCCTAAGACCAAATGCATAGTGTTTCTATGATGGAGGTGCCCTAGAATGACCCAAAAAACAGACCCAGAAACTGATAATTAATTTCTTGCACAAACTTCAAGAAGCTCAAAAGGTACGGCCTCTAGTGAGGGGCGATTTTCTTCCACAAAATTCAATCCTTCATAAAAAAATCTGAAACTCAAGGAACATGGTTGCCCTTGCCAAAGGATTGCAATGAGATAATACCCAGAAGGAGATTAATTTTTATTTTAAATCTATGATTGAAACTCACTTACAGCCATGTTCATCAGCAACTCGAGAAAATCACTACAATGCATGAAACTAAACTACATATGCAAAACCAAAATGCAACAAGCAATCCTCACTACAAATTTCTCTCACAAACTACTATATTCTCCACTAGATGCTATCTCTCAAGCATGAAGTCGAGCCAAGGCTAGGAGGCATTCATTCCTCGAAGCAGTCCAACAACCATTTCGGCAACATAACAATACTCAAAATATCTGATAATCCAAATGAAGACCCAATACCTCCTTTTATAACTTTGTGAAGATTCTCTAGAAGCTTCTAGAAACCCTAATTTTTTAAATTTGAAATAACTTCAATTCCCTCCAAGATGGCGTCCCTTTTTCTTCAATGTAATTTTGACTTTAATTTAAAATAAACTCCTCCAAGATGGGCGTCCATTTCAAGCATGTGTTTTTGAACTTTAGAAAATAAAGAAATATCTTCATGAGGCGCCACCCCTCAAAGTCCCCCTTTTAAGAACAACTTAAAGTTGCTTCACTAGGCCAAGGGGTCACAA
This sequence comes from Sequoia sempervirens, assembly GCA_007258455.2. Lineage (NCBI taxonomy): Eukaryota > Viridiplantae > Streptophyta > Pinopsida > Cupressales > Cupressaceae > Sequoia > Sequoia sempervirens. Next base: position 23,080 of record VDFB02031480.1, on the reverse strand, counting down.
TATTAAAATATAACTTCTAAAATATAACATTTAAATCAATTGGATAAATCTCACCAAAAATGCTTCCCAAGGTCAAGATTGATCAAACCAACTGGACTGACTGAAGATGAGAGCCAACCGTGCCGAAGCCAACAGGACCACTGCCAGAAATAGAATTTACTAAAAATAGTAAATTCATGAAGGTGCTCAGAATGCCAAGAAAATCGCATCACCGCGAAGCTCACGAAAAACCTAGAAGGAATCCGCAGTTCAATCACCAAATCCGCGAGCAATAGAAACCTCCAACCATGAAACCCTAATTTCACCCCCGAGAACCCTACGGGTCTCCAAAATAGGCCAACAGTCAACAAAAAAAGTCATGCTCGAGAAGGGGACATTACACTTAGGGTCTTGTTGATGTGATTTTTGTTACCGCACCAATCAGCAAAACAAAGTATCCGAAGGCTACTCCATTCTCTCTTGATCAAAGAATTCCGTACGCTAAGATTGCAAGAAAGTTCGTACGTTCAACTCCAAGGTTCCGAAAATGCTATGGAATACCCTCAGTCGGTTCGTTGTGATTTGTTGTTTACACGAGGGGACTTACACAATTGTTTAGAATGTTTGCAACTGACAGCAGGTTAATGATGGAAGGGGATTTTCGTGTGTTGCGAATGATTTGGCGATGAGGTATGAATTTTCCTAAAACTAACCAGAAATGTACTGAATTTAAAAGAGTGCAGGGTTTAGAAGATCTAAATTCTATCCTAAGGTGGGATATGGGATCGATTTTGGCAGATTTCAACCAGACTCTGCTTTGCCTCACGTTGGACAACTCACACAAAGTCGGTGCAATCTTCAAAGGAGCAGCAGAAGGTATTCAGATTACAATTCAACATGCAAGTACCATCAGGACGACGCATACAAACACGTGAATCACAATCGAAGTTAAGCTTGTAACGTTTTCCAGTTGACCACACAAGGCAAACTTGCTGTCAACAAGCTGCTAGTGGTATGGATTAAAACGAAGTTGCCTTGATTAACACCACAAATCCACAGCTAACATCTACTTGCATGAAAATGAAAAGTACTCTAATCTAAACTACTTGAAGTAGAAGGGGTGAAAAAATCTTGCTAGCTACTCATAACAAAGACGAATTCACCATCAACGAAAGCTTCTTTTTATTATGATAGTTTTCACAACAATCTCTTACAAAGTTTTCAAGGGAAAACTTTCCTTCTCCTCCAAACTATGCTATGCTAACAAACTATGCTATGCTATCTCTTTGCTCTAACAGAATGTCTCCTCTCTACTAATCTAATGTCTAATGATGTACAAATGAGGGGGGATGCCCCTTTTATAGATAGCCCAGTCCAATGGACGGCTTAGATTACAATCAAATGAATGGCTTAGATTAAGCCACCTCAGCCCTAACCCTAAAAACTGCCAGAATGGGGAGTGGTACAATAAATGAATCACAAGATTCTCACTCCCTCCCAAAATAGTAAAGGAAATTAATGCCCACAATTAGTCTTTCAGAAGGTCATCATCCAGAAGTGTGTTTCCATTCTCCTTCTCTTTGGCTGCAAAATCAATGAACCTGGCGAGCATAGCCTCAACCTCCTGAACTGAGATAGGCGGAATATGATCAAGCTGAAACTCTAACACCGTAACTGACTGCCCATGCCATGTGCAAGACTTTATCCAAGCGGTCAAGGCATCCTGGGTATTCTGAATCAGGCTGGAGAAAGTTGAAATGTTTTCAAAGTCATCTTGCACAAAAGTCTTCACCTCCGAAAAGAAAGGTGGCAGCCTACTCCTCAATCCATCAGTAGTCACCTCATCAGAATTCAGCCTACTAGCAAAGATTGCCTCCAAGGTGTTTAGGACTCCATCAATGATGTTTGTCATAGCCTTCCTAACTTTGGCTGAATCTGCTTGTGCCGCATCGAAGAATCCACGACCTGTGATAACTGAAGAGTACCATCTAGCAAAATCCTACCTATCACCCTCCTGAATCACTCCTCCATCAACCAACATCTACAAGGGAGTATGCATCAAGGCCTCCAGACGCTGAATAACCTTGCTTTGATAGACGTGAGCATCACCCCAGGCTTGATCAATTGCCCCCATCTGTGCCATAATGCCGGAAGCTTGTTGATAAGCATGAGCAAGATCTTCCATGAACTTTTCTGTCTCGGCACAAACACCTGCAACCCATTTGTCTGCCTCTTGTGCCATCTTTCTCAAGTCCTCCAAGCCACTAACTGATTCTCTAGATAACTCGACTAGAAGCTCAAGTGCCGGAATCTCCTGCCCACAAGGATGAGACAAATGCTGCATGTAGCCAATCAAAGTCTTATGCTCCTTCTTCAATTTCTTATACCTTGAGCGCCTGATAGGAGTTATCACACTCCTCAATAATCTGTGCTCCTGTGGGGCGACCTAACTCCATGGTTGTGATCATATAATTCTCCGGTACAGCCTCATCTCGATCACAATCAACCCTAGGCACAACAACGTGAAGGGTGCGAGAGCCATCCTCATCTGTTGAGATCTTCGAAAATTTCCTAGCTCTCTTCTTAGTTGGAGGCGCGCTGATCCTACTCAAAAATTCCTCCATCTCTACTGTTGGATCAGCCTCTTCACTAGGGCTCCTTCTCATTCTATCTCTGAGCCAATCAGGTACTACCTGCTGTATAACAAACGGCTGCTCATCCCTCGCTTCTTCCTCACGGACTTGTTCTACTTCAATTTCATTATGGCGAGGCTCATCGGCCTCTAATGGCTGAGTATCTCTTGAAACTGCATCATCCTTTAGAGCCGCCTCAAGCTCATGCTGGAAGTGTGTGTCAGTAGCAGTTTCCTCATCTTCCTCCTGCTGATCATCTCTAGTGGGCGCATTAACACTTTGGCCAACTGATTCTCTCCATGGTGGCTGATTTTCTTCATGTAATTCTTGCTCCTGATTCTGCACATTTCTCTGATCAGCAAATAGTGAAACCTCCTGTATACTTGGAGAATGTGTCTCCAATGGCCTAGGTGACTCTACCACAACTCTCGGAGGCTCCGGCTGAACTAGCTCTTTCCTTCGAGATTCTGGACCTCGGGTAATTTGTTTCTCCCTGTTGATAGTCGGCGTCCTATGATCTCGCATCAAGTTGTAAGTCAAAGGAATTGACCTACTCTTCAATCTGCTCACATGCCTTTCGACCCATGCTCTGGTGAAAGTCAGGATTGGAATATAAAGCGTGTCCAAATCAACAATCTCTGGCTCTGACCAATCCGGGAGTGGAAGTGGCGTGTCTCTCACTGCCTCATAATCTGGATGGAGAACATTCAGTCCTCGTCCACCTGGTCTGGTACTGGAATAATTTCACACTCCCTAATCATGCTTATTGGTAGCCTCGAGAACATCCTTTTCCTGACCTCAGCCTCATTTGATGTATTAGCCCAGTAATCCTCATTTGATGTATTAGCCTTATGAACAAACTCCTCTGATAGCATCCATGTAATATTTCTATGAGGATCGTAATACTGCCTGCTGGTGTGATAGGAAAGGTGGAAGAATTGAAGCTCATTCTCAGCTTCCCTGGCTACCTGAAGTGAAGGACACACTTCATCTGAATTCCCATGATAATCGTGAAGTCAATCCCTCCCTTCTTCTTTCTCTTTTGAATCTTATCATAGGCAACAAGTTGCCTAGATATCTCTAACATCAAAATTCTATTCGTTGGGTACTTAGGCAATCTATATGGGTATGAAGAAAAACCTTGCAGCCTGATGTAAGAAAATTTCGGAAATTGAATAAACCAGCACCCATAACTTTCTATTAATTCCTGAGCTTCCCTCGAGATCCTGTGATGAGTCCTTTGCTGAAGTGATCTCGTTATATGCATGGTGAAGGCATCATTGACCCACTTGTAATTGGACGTGCTTGTCAGGTGCAACTGTGGACAAGCCTCATGAATTCTGAACTGGTGAGAGCCACAACCAATTGGCTTCTTGTAGGATATTCCCTTGTACTTCGTCATACGAGCCAACATGTAAACAATGAATGAGCCCATGTAAAATGTTTTTGTCCTCCTCAAGCTCTGGAGTTGCTCATGTAAATTGTCACTAATCATCACCGCCCAGTTGATATGCTCTTTCCCTTCCAGCACGAGGTTGATATAGTAGAACATCCATGGCTAAAAAATAAATGCCTGGGGGCAGCCTCCAACCCTGCTGAGCATCATGATCAGGTCACAGTACTCCTGCTTCAAATCATCTGATATTATTTGCTTCGGCAACTTCGTGCGAGAGGGCTTAGGCTTGTTCATCCAGCGAGAGTTGATCATCTCCGCACATCTCTCAAATGTTGAAGCATACATTCGCTCAGCACGCTCTCTTGTCTTGTAAATCATCCTCTTGTGTGATGGGATTCCAAATGCTTCGCCGATAGCTGCAGGAGTGAGGTTGGCGAACAATCTACCATTAGGTGAAACAATGGACCTGTGATCTGAGTCGTAGCAGTCAGCACACTCCATCATCAGCTCCAGACACTGAATTGCTGGCGGGAAACCAGTAGCTGCATATAATCCGCTTCGAACAATATTGTGCGAAGTGATTGAAGGGCGATGGCTGCCAACTCCCATCATTTGACTTTTAAAGGCCTCCATGTTGAAAGAACCCAAATTTGTGTTAGCCAGCTTGCCCAACTTCGAAGTGAATTTCGACTCCGGCAGGAAAGGCTTGCTCAGCTTCTTGATAACAGCCTGCCTGGATGCAGCATTATTGTCTCTGCTAGTTGTTCTTACTTCAGTCATCCTCAACTTCTCCTTTAGCAACTTCGAACTGAGAAAGACTTAGAAATTTTTCTGAGCAAGCTTCAGCAACTTCAACACTTGAGAAAATAGTCCAACTTTATTTTCAGCAACTTCAGACTTCAAATTTACTCCACAATGCGAATTAACTTGAGCTTCAACATACAACAATTATCCTTCTACTTCAAGTCGAACTCCCTCAATGCTTGCATTGCAATCTCAACTTTAGAGCTAGAATCAAACTTGCCAGCTTGATGGAGAAAAATGAATAAACTCTCAGCTCATATAGCCAAGTCGAATTCCAAGTTTAGCCAGTTCATTAAATCTCCACTACTTCACAGCATGAATTCGAATTTCCCTCTTTCGGCAATCTTAGCATATGGAATTCTTTGATCAAGAGAGAATGGAGTAGCCTTCGGATTACTTTGTTCTGCTAATTGGTGCGGTCTCAAAAATCACATCAACAGGAACAGCCCAAGAGGAGAGAGAGTCTAGATGTGAGAGCTGAGAGGAAATTTGATTGTATGATGGATATGATGTCACAATTGTTGGCTAAGATGGGCCAAAATATAACTCCTACACCTCAACACCAAAATAGTGAGACTAGTGCCTCAAACATCAACCTCAATGGTGGACAAAGTGGTCATACTGGTGAAGTGACTAGGGGATCTGCTCCTAAACCTCTCCAACCGACCTTCATTTGAAGGGAGGAACCTCCTGCAGAACCAAAAGCTCCAATTCCTATGGCTGATGAAGCGAGAAATAGCTACATGGAATATATAACCCTTCCTGCAGAGATACATGAGATATTGACTTTGGATCAATTCATGAACTAGAAGAAGAGAGGAGGCGGAAGATATGAGAATCGTGCTCCTATGCCTTGAAGGGATTATTGGGAAGCCGTTGGGAAGGTGACCCTAGCACATTTTGATGGGAGTGATAAGTGTTTTGTTAAATCGTGGGTCTAGAAGCTCAATATCTACCTTTCATTGAGGCCAATGCCAAAGCAAAATGCCATCAAGTTTGCTACTCTTCATTTGGATGGGGCTGCCCATGAATGGTGGTATGATGGTTTGGTCACTCTTGGTCACAACCTTATTGTGACATATGATGAGTTGACTAACAAACTCATTGAAAGATTTGACACCAAGGATCCTGAGGTGAAATTCTGTGAGCTTGCCCAGCATGAAGCAACATGGCTCACTTGACACTTACATTTTTGATTTTCAAAGACTTTCCGTGATGGTGCCCAACATCACTGAAAGAAGACTTGTAGTTATTTTCTCAAAAGGGCTAATGGAACCGTTGAAGGGGTGGGTGAAGGCTTTCGATCCACCAACTCTTGCAAAGGCAATTGAAAAATCAAGAAGTATGGAGTTGGCTGCCCCTAGGCCAAAACTTTAGTCCAAGCCTTTCTCACATAGGAAGGATAAGAAGCCATTTCATAAGGATTCAAATCAGACCAAGAAGTTTCCTTCATGGATGGATGATGACCTCTCTAATGAGCTCCGAAGAAAGAAACTATGCTTCACTTGCAAGGAACTGTGGGCCCTAGGACACAAGTGCTTCGAAAGAGGCAAATCTCATCACATGGAGGTATATTCTGACGATGGATCAGAATCTGATATGTTAGAACAACAGTTTGATTTTGAGGAAAAAGAAGAAAAGGCTCCAGAAGAGGTAGAAGAAGACCAAGGAAGTGGGGGTGTTGCGCGCATTTGCCCTACTTTCTAGCTTTCAAAAGAATGAGTCATTTAGATTTCGTGGATTGTTTTGTGGGCAGTAAAACATTGCTCTAATTGATACTGGAGCAACACACAATTTCATTGACGAAGGGATAGTTGCAAAGGGAGGCCTCAACATAGAAGAATTTGAAGGTTTCAAGGTATGGTAGCTGATGGCTTCACAATCACTTGCACTCGCAAGATCTCTAACATGTCTATCCAGTTGGGTAATTACAAAGTCAAAGATGACTTCTATGTTGTGAGCATTGGTGATATGAATGCATGCTTGGTATTCAGTGGCTGCGATCTCTTGGAGAGATCACTTTGAACCTTCAGACCAAGGAGTTGAAGTTTACATTAGATGGGAAGAAGGTGGTTTTGAGAGGGATGTCAAATGGAGGCCCTCTTATTGTTTCATTCAAAAGGATGGAAAGGATGATTTGTCATGACATGGTAGAGAGGGCAGTAGAGTGATTGATCATGCCTTCCAATCCTTCAAAGGATAAGAGACATTATCATCTTGATGTGCAAGCTTTGATTTATAAGCGTAGCAAGGTGTTTGGCGGCATTCCTCTAGGAAGACCTCTTGAAAGGGGGATTGAGCATGTTATTGAGCTTGAGGAAGGAGCAAAACTAGTCATAGCTATTCCATATCGGTATCCAAAGAGGCAAAAAGATGAGATGGAGAAAGCCATCAAAGAACTCTTGGACATGGGTCACATTCGCCCAAGCAAGAGTCCTCTTGCTTCTGCAGTGGTTTTGGTGAAGAAGGGTGGCATTATGCGCATGTGCATAGATTATTGGGCCCTCAACCAAAAAACAATCAAAAACTGATATCCTATTCCAAGGATTGATGAGCTACACAGAGTTGTTTATTTCTCTAAGATAGATCTCAGATTAGACAACCATCAGATCAAAATGAGGGAAGCAGATATTAAGAAGACTACTTTCAAATGCCATTTTGGGCATTTTGTGCTCCTAGTCCTGCCTTTTGGGTTGACTAATGCACTCGTGACCTTCCAGTCTTGCATGAATAGGGTGTTCAACAAGCAGTTGAGGAAGTTTGTGCTTATCTTCTTCAATGACATCCTAATCTATAGTAAAACGTGGGAAGAGCATCTGAAGCACTTGGAGGAGGTGCTTAGTATTTTGGAGTCTGAGTCCTTGTTTGCAAAAGAATCCAAATGTGAATTTGGGATGACCGAGCTTCTCTATCTTGGTCATGTGATCAGCTCTAAGGGGGTTAGTGTTGATCAGGAGAAGATTAAGGCTATTTTGGATTGGCCTCCACCAGAAAACCTCTCTCAGTTGAAGGGTTTTTGGGTCTTTGTGGATTCTACAGAAGATTTGTGAAGGGTTATTCTTAGATGGCTGCTCCTCTTACAGATCTTACTAAAAAGGGGGCATTTACTTGGTTAGAAAAAGCACAGAAGGTCTTTGATCAGTTCAAGCAACTTGAGTTCATGTCCCGTTTTGGCTATACCAAACTTCTCCAAGCCATTTGACTTGTAGTGTGAAGCTTCTGGAGAAGGTATTGGTGCTGTCTTGATGTAAGACAAGCATCCTATTGTCTTTGAGAGCAAGAAATTGAGGGGTGTAGAGAGGACATGCTCCATCTATGACAAATAGATGCTTGCTATTATGCACGCCTTGGCCAAATTTAGGCAGTATTTGGTCGGAGGTAAGTTCATTGTGAAGATTGATCACAACAGTTTTAAGCACTTCATGCATCAGAAGGATGAGAAGGATCTCAATGATAGACAATAAAAGTGGGTGAGTAAGTTCCAAACTTATGATAGACAATAAAAGTGGGTGAGTGAGTATGTCAAAGGGAAGGATAGCATAGTGGTCGATGCTTTGTCAAGAAGGCCACACTTGAGTTCACTGGTGGAGATTATTGCTGATTGGAAGGAGCAGATTGTTGCAGAGTATGCTAAGAATTCCCTTGCCTCAAGCATAGTTGATGGTACTTTGCGTAATGAATGTACAAAGTGGTGAATGATTTGATATTGTACAAGGATAGAATCTTTTTGGTGCCAGAATCGAAGCTCAAAATGAAGGTATTTCAATCATTTCATGACATTCCCTTGGTTGGTCACTAAGGTTATTTCAAAACATATAGGTAGATTCGGGAGAGATTTTCATGGAAGGGGCTCAAGGATGAGGTCCTTAGCTATGTTAAGGAGTGTCCAATCTACTAACAGAACAAAAATGAGCACATTTTTCCTGCTGGTTTGTTGCAGCCCTTGCCTATTCCCAATCAAAAATGGGAAAGTATCTCCATGGACTTCATCACGGGCTTGCCTAAGGTGCAAGGGAGAGATTGCATATATGTCATTGTTGATAGATTGACTAAATTTGCTCATTTTTTTACCATTACCAGCTCATTTATAGTAGCTCAAGTTGCTGATTTGTTTTTCAGAGTGGTGTTTGGATTACATGGGCTGCCTAAGAACATTGTGAGTTATAGGGACAACAAGTTCCTAAGCACATTTTGGCAGGAGATTTTCATATTGAGTGGTACAATGCTCACTCCAAGCACTAGTTATCACCCATAGATGAATGGGCAAACGAATATTGTGAACAAGTGGCTAGAAGGTTATTTGAGAAATTATGTTTCAAGAAGGCTTCATTTGGGAGAGTATTGCTATAACTCTTCTTACCACATGTCTATCAAAATGTCTCATTTCATGGCTTTGTATGGATACGAGGCTCCTAGCTTCATTGATTTGTTATTTGGTAATAGTAGAGCCCCTCAAGCAAGGGATATGTTGCAGTAGAGTCAAGACATTTTGAAATCTTTGAAGGATAATCTTCATCATGCCCAAAATTAGCAGAAGATGTATGCTAATCAGCAGCGTATATAGCGCACATTTGAGGTTGGGGACATGGTTTATTTGAGACTCCAGTCTTATAGATAGTTCACTCTCAAGAAAAATGGAGCAAAGAAGCTTAAGCCACGTTTCTATGGGCCTTTTAGGATCACTAGGAGAGTTGGGTAGGTGGCTTATGAGTTGGAGCTACTAGAGAGTAGCAAGGTTCACAATGTCTTCCATGCGTCACGCCTCAAGAAAGCACTTGGGCACGATGTTGCTTCTACTGATTTACCTCAGTTGGATGAGGAAGGGCAGTTGGTTTTGGTGCCAAAAGTAGTCATTGATTTCAGAGAGCGTACTTTGAGGAGGAGGTCTATCAGAGAGTATCTAGTGAAGTGCAAGAATCTACTAGTTGAGGATGCTACTTGGGAGGATAAACAAATTTTGCAACATCCAGACTTGTGATTGCTTGAGGACAAGCAATCTTGGGGAGGGAGAATTGTAATGTCCCCTTCTCAGCCTTAGACATTTTTGTGACCGTTAGCCTATTTCCGGAGACCCATAGGCTACTCGAAGGCAATTTTAGGGTTTCCAAGTTTCTTGGAGGTTTCTTGTCAACATTTCTAGAGTTTTTGTAGGAGTTTGCCAGTATGCGTTCTGGGTCATTTTGGGTTTTTTGAGAACCTTGGTGGGCAGTCATTGTTATTTTTAGTAGTGTCTATTTTTAGTAAGTCATGATGGCTACTTGGAATGTGCTCATTTTGAGATTGGAGCCACTATTTTTAGCAATATGCTATTTTTAGTAAGTGCTATTTTTGGCAGTGGTGTTGGCAACATTTCAAAGTAGGTTTTTCTGTTTTAGTAGTGTTGGCAATTTCAGTTGCAGAGTCTAGTTACTTTTGGCAGTTTTGGCATCCGCTGTCTTTGGAGTTTGGAAATGGCAAAATAACTTAAGTGTTAATGTTTCCCATTTTGCCCTCCATGCCTAGAAAAAGCAACTTAAGTTGTTTTAAAGGGGAATCATGTGTTGGATGCCAAGTTTAGTGACTTATGCATTTTAAAAAGTAAAATTGATGCCAAGCTAAAGTGGATGCCTAAAGTCATGGTCAAAGTGATTTTAATGAATATTTTATTTCTCCTTGTGAGTGGCATCCCTTTTTGGAGGGAAAATGATTTCAAACTTTTGGGTTGCTGAGCCTATATATACATCCTCCTTTGCTCTCATTTGTGATGCTAATTTGATGTAACGAAGTGTTGCCAAAATGCAAATTGAACCCTTTGGGCTTTGAGGACGAAACCCCTCCAAGTCATCTTTAGTTTCGAGATTGAGAGATATCTCCTAGTTGAACAGTGTTGCAGGTTCATCTCAGGGGGTTGTGGTTGGGCTTACTATGGTGATGGCTTTATCATTCCTTTCAGTTTTTGTTAGCTTTGATGTTTTCTAGTTGTTTTTGGTGTGTGGGTGTGATGGTTTGCAGTTTGGAGGCATTTTTAGAGTGTATTAGATTTTGGTGTTGCTGGTTTGCACCTAGCTGACCCACATTTTTGATCATGCCGAACGAAGGAGTTGAAACTATTTTGTGGGTGTTGGCTCTATGTTTTCCTCATGCTTGGGCGACCCTTTACTTGGAGTTTGATGGTTTTAGGAGTCGTATCTGATTTTTAGAGGCTGGTCAACCAACCTAGGAGGCCATACCACCTACTGGGAGTGTCTTGGGATTTGTGCCAGTGAATATTAGATTTGTTTGTGGCGGCTTGCTACTTGGTTTTGGATGCCTAGGCTTGATTCTTCATTTGCAAGTGGTTTGAGGAGTTTCCAATGAGTATTGGAGGAGTTATGAATGTTTGAAGGGTGCTGATTGGGGTTTCATGTTCGCTGTTCTTGCATGTAAGACTGCTGCACCAGTCATATCGGACCTGATACTCCCTGGTTCTTTCATGTTCTATGATGCCTAATCATTCTTATGTTGCAGGGATTGATATTTGATACATTGGGCTATCATATTGACTTGTTTACTTTATGATTATCTTGTACTGAACACTCATTGTAATGCTGAATTGGTAGTACCAATCAACTATTTGATTTCTAGTTATTTTGGATACTTACCCCATTGAATAAGTGGTTTCTCCCACTGAAAAGTAGTTGAGCCTTTGCTTTATGTACTTCTCACTCCCGCTGAATAAGTGGTCGAGTTTCTATATATTGTCTTTCTTGATGCTCGCTAAAAAGCAGAAGTGGCTGGCTTGCCACCAAGTGCATTTCTTTCTTGTAATTCCTGCTAAACAAGTGGATGTTTACTTTTCATGCACTTGATTATTACTACTCACCCCACTGAAGAAGTGGTAGCATAGCAAAGTTCAATATTGTAAGCCAACCAATGTATGCTCTCACCTAACCCATACTGGGATCTAGGTGATCAAAAAGTGGAAGGTGTTATTTTCAGTTAGCTTGTTACTTTCAATATTTGCAAGATCCCCTTTTCACCATATGCTCGCACCTTGCCCATTTTGAGATTTGAGTGATCAGAAAGTGGAGGGTTGTTATTCAATTGCTTATCTTGCTTTCCATCTAACACTAATGGGTGAAAATTTGTGAAAAAAATTGGGGGTGGTTATTACAGTTAACAGTAGTCTATTGTCTTTGTATGAGTGTGATATACTTCTTGGATCTGTAAATAATAATGAACATCTACCTATGAAGACACCGATGAAAGGTATGAAACATATGCTAATTTATTGATTGTGAACAACAGTCCATTACCTTTATATGATTTTGTTCATCATAAGATGGTAGATAAAACTTTTATGGATGACATTGGTAATGGGCCTCATCTTGTTAATATTCAAGATTTTATGGCTAAGCATGAGATGATGTTTGTGGGCCCAAGTTATTCACGAGACATGATGTTTCATAATGGGTTTACTATTCCTTACTTCATGAAAACTCATATCAACAATCTGCATCAAATTGTGGGAGAGTGTTCGGACTTGGTTCTTTGGTTTCCATTTTACACATTAATGTTTAAGGGCTGTTCTATGGTGCTGATCATGAAATTTTTAGACTTTGCATTGATGATAGCAGCTGATCATGTGGATTTATGTGCACTTGTTTGTCACTATAGCACTTGGAAATTGAATGTTGATGAGAACTTGCCAATTTATGACAGGTGAGGCAAGTTTGAGATGGTTATAAATCAGATTTTCAGACTTAAGACTACTGACATCATTTGTTTTAGCAGCCATGAGGACGTATGTGTGAGAATGATTGGTGACAATCTCAGGATTTGGGATCCAAGTACAATTTCTAGGGGTGAGATGTTGATTCAGAATTGGAGTGGTGGACAAAACTTCAGAGTTGGTACTGCTGTCCACTTTCCAATCAACTTACATAGGACCTTGAATAATTGCATACAAATGGATTGGTCAATACCTCTAGCCCTATAGTGTAGTAATTCTCAGTTGGTGTTGATTGGTAGCGGTAATTTGGTTATTGGAGGAGTTTTTTGGGCCATTTCCACACTCACATTTCCTATGTTTTTAGGGGGAATTTTGTATTGCAATTGCTGTCCTTGCATTTCCACACTGATTATGGCAACATCAGTTTATGGGTAGATGAATTTTGAGTACTTACGGGTTTATCGGCAATAGGTTATGGGAGGATTTGCAAAGTTAGTGTAGTTATTTCTAGCTTCCACTAGGGTGAGTGATGGTTATTGCAATCATTCCAAGATGTTGATATGTGTATTTGTAGATGTTTCCATGATGATTGTAGTAGGTTGGGTGAGTTGAAGTGCCCAAAGTTGTTTTTTTGACACTTGGAGATTAAGTGTCGGTGAGGGATTATCAGTCCATGATCGGGAAGGTATTTTTAGGATGAATAACTTCAGGGATGACACTATTGTTATCTTCCTTATCAGCTCCCGGTTAGGGACTGATTGGTATCACTTTTGGGACATCATGAGGAGATGTGTTGAGGGTTATTCTTGGGGATTGAGCAGATTATATTTCGTGTTGCCAAGGATCGTATTAGGTAGTGGGATTACAAATGTGGATCCCATTGAGACAACTTGGCAAGAGATTTTTTATGATACAGATTTCAACCCTCACAGGTATCTTAGTTTGGGTTTTGGTGATGTTTACATTTTGGGGTTACAACTTATAAGAGAGGAGAGCACAGACTCGATATTATGGATTAATAGTGTTTATCAGAGTAGCACAACTACAACATGGTGGAAATATCCAGAGATTGATTTGGGACCCGAGATCACACTTGGGTTCAGTTTGTCTCAGCTAATTATTGAGGGTGCCCTAGCATTGCTCGAGGACAAGCAATCTTTGGGGAGAGCAGATTGTAATGTCCCCATTTTCGCTCATGTTAGCATGGAGTGCAACTTTGGCTTTCTCGGTGATAGTCAGTTGTTATATGATGTTTCAATGAGCTTCAAAGTATTTTGGCGCCTTCAATTGTTGCTTCTGAGTAGGTTTTTGTATTTTCTGCAATTCAGTTGGTGGTGCGGGAAATAATTATTAATTAAATAATTAATGAAGTTGTCAAATATAGTGAAATGATGACTTAAATTAATTATTTATTAAGTGAAGCAACTAATGTGAGGAAAAAGTAAAATATTTAAATGTCATTTTTTGGGAGAAATAAGGAGTTAAATATAAAAGTAAATATTGGTTTTCAAGAAAAAAGAGGGAAGTTACAAAAAGATCAATAGAAGGTTTTGGGAGCTCATTTGGAGGGCATGCTAGTTTTATTTTTGAATTGGTTTTTGGAGAGCTTGGCTTTCAAGAGCTTGAGGATGGAAACCCTCAGGTTTGGAGGATTGGACGAAAACCCAAATCCTTTTTCAGGTGGAATTATCCCGGTTTCACAGCTGTGCATATTGTTTGCAGGTTTGAAATTTATGATGTCTTGTTTCAAGACAATTTAAGTGTTGGAGGATTTGAAATGTGTTTACTGGAATGAATAAAATAATATTATCTTTGCTACTGCTACAATCGTACCGTTCGTCACTATCTAGTTTACAGTGAGGTCCTTCATATTTATGAGCCATACAAATCTGTAAGGGGTCATGGAGTATTCCAAAACTTATTTAGTCATATGACTTAAGCATGGCAATTGCAAGGAAATCACAACCACTCAAAATACTCCAGTTATCTGAAAGGAGATGAATTTTTAAATATTTATATTCAGGGGAAGTCAGCTGATAAATCTATTAAGACTGGTATATGTATATCGAAGCCTTATATGCTTTGCTGACCACTTGCTTTGGGTCGCAATTTCTCATAACTCTGCCGTCGTTTCATGTTTGAATGGGGAGATGCTGTGAGGGACTGTGGAGTCATGGATGACTCAAAGTTCTATTAATGCTACCACTTATCCTCTTTCTAGCCTCAATCCAAAAAGGTATCGAGTCCCTCTGTGGCAGTCATGGTGACGTGGACAAATTAAAGAAGGATGAGAAGATTTGGTTCTTTGTCTTCAACTTCCAATACATAATCTACTAGCCGCTGCAGCCAATAGACTTTATTTCCTTTATGAGCCATCATAAGTAGTGTAGCTCCTTGAACGGGTGTTTAAGAGCTGCGATGGAGATAAAAAGAATAGCAGCTCCACCCTAAGGGAAAGTCCAAGATGCCCACATCGATATCTTCTTTGAAGGAGTCGTATATTCTTTAGCCGCCAGAACTTATTTTGGTTCACCGCACCTTCTATGGGAGCATCGGCATTATCTATGTTGAGTGAAGTTGCACAAGGCCCAACTGTATTCATCTTAAAGGCTAGAGTATTTTATTTAGTTCACGGTGCTTATAGTGAATGATTAAAAGTACTTTTTGTGATGTATTTTTGGAAAATCAGCTGGAAATATATAAATAAAAAATACATGCAGGGGATGTGAATCAATGAATTATATATGTTGTAGCAGATTTCTGAGTTGGAAAATTGTAACAGATCGGAAATATCATATAAATTATATATTGATATTATGAATCATTTTGATAAGGCTTATTGTTATGAATATTATATTTGTGGAATGCACATTCTGTAATCTGTGCACAAGCATTTACCTTTCCCACGAAAACAAACTGGAAACACACTCAGAACAGCAGTAGGTTAAATGTTTGACGAAATGCCTATTCACATAATTTGGAGAAATCAAAGAAATTTTGCCTGGTAATTTAGGCCAGGATATTTTGGTTCTCCCTCCCAATCAGGGACAAGTACCTTACAACCACAGCTAAAAAATGGATGAGTTAGGAACCATCATATAATCAAAGTTCATAATCAATAAAAATTCATTTATGAATAAATAAAAATCAGCACTAAATCAAATTAGCGTAAGCAGATTCAAATTATTATTTCATAATGTTTATCTCAATTTCTCAACATAGTTTTATCACAATGCATATAAATGTCATAATCACGTCAAAATTCCATTTATTTCAAATTATAATTATTGATTTTTTGGGGTGCTAGAGAAAATAAATGTCTGGTAATTAGCTTCTATTAGCTTTTTTGGCAAATTGAAGGCTGGCAGGGTCTTGTCAGCTCCGAAGATTTCTAAGATTGCATTGTACTCTTTTCCTCAAGCTATATTTTCAATGAAATAAAACAATCTGCTTTCAGAATGATATTTTCTGGGATTTAATAGCCAAATACTGAATATACTTCTGCTGTTTAATTTCCCTGTTAATTAACCGAACTGTCTCTTCCTTCCCTGCCCTACTTCCCAACTTTGTTCTTAGGTTCTTTTGTATTTTAATTTTTTTTCCAGTCCCTTGAAATTTGTAAGTACATAATGAATAGCTTATAGAACAATAGCTTTCAAAATGTAGAAGGGAACGAAATGGCAAAAAGACAACACTTTACTTAAGTTCTTACCACTCATGCATCAAGGCTAAATTAAAGCATAAAATCATATTAACATGCCTTTAATATGTTTTGCAAGCAACGAAATGGCAAAAAGACAATGCTTCACTGAAGTACTTGCAAGTTATGCATGAAGGATAAGTCAAAGCATGTGCTCACAATTACATGTTTCTTGACCTTTTCTGCCTGGTAATTTTTTTTAGCTGGTTATTAATGAAAATGCTAATAATATTAAATAGTTTAGCATATCTTAACTTCCAGGTCAGATTTATCAATATCACTGGAGGATAGCTGGTTACCTGTGGCAAGCATACTAGTCTGCATTCTACATATTCAAGTAATTCTTCACTCCATGCTATTGAAAGAGAGATCTGAATACCTATCAAAAGTTTAGCAAAACATATTATAGCATGCTTTTCTAAATTTTAAGTATAATCGCTAGGTTATAGAAAACATGTATGTATTATGTATTTTGCATAGAGAACAAATTTATAGACTGATTATTGAAGTAAATAGATGTTGATCATTGGAATTGAATTATACAACCATACAAAATCTTTGCTACTGTGCTGGAGATTTTCTTTGAGGTATTATACATTCTTTTACAAGGAGTTTTAAGCATGTCAGATACAAGAATATTAGTCATGGAGTGCAAAAGTTGCTTTGTAGTCCTTTCCTTTCATGTGAATTCAGCTTAATTCTGTGCTTGTATGTACTGATATGTAATCAGCATTGATGCTCCATTGCACAATTCACCAACATGAATCTCACATTCATTAATTTTTCTGCTCACTAGTTCAATGCTTCGATTGAGCACCATGGAAGGCTTATAGTTCAGTAGTTACCGGATCTGCTCCACACCCGAACCCGGTTCGGTGCGAACCCGGTACGGGTTCGCCTGTGGGTTGCACGCAGCCCAGCAAGTACCATGCCCCTTGGTGCGCGGACCCGGGGGTACCAGCCGCGTACCCGGGCGAACCCTTGAGAACCCACGGCCCAGCTCTTAAAAAGTGGGCCCAAAAGTGAAAAAAAAACAATTTTTTAATTTCTATTTTGCCTCTAAACCCTAAAACGACCCAATATGAGGCCTTTCAACACTAAAACATTTCATTTTTACCTCTCATTTTGCTCTCTCCATTTTTTTTGTCCATCTTAGCATTTTGAAGGGAGGTGATTGCATTTGAAGGAGATCGATTGTGGAGTGGCAAAAAGCTTCTACAAAGGAGATTTAAGTGTTCAAGGTATGCATTTAAACCCTATTCTTCAATCTTTTGATGAATTTTTTTAAGTTTCTTAGTTTTTGATGAATTTTTTCAAGTTTGTGAAGAAGTTTTTCAAATATATATTTTTTTTCATTTTTTTTATAGATTGCAACAATGGCCAGTAGTCAAAGTTCAGTGGGTGGGGATGGAAGCCAAAAGTTTAAAATTGATAAAGGATCTCCTTTATGGAGACATACCACACGAATTTCACAAATTCCTGGAGGTGGGGGGTTTGTTTGGAAGTGTAATTTTTGCAATGTACAATATAATAGCTCCTACTACCGAGTGAAACTTCATTTTATGGGCCCTGGTGGTAAAGGGATTAATATGTGTGTGGGCCCAGATAAGAAGGGGTTTTCTGCTGTACAAATAGCAGCATTTATAAAAGAACAAGAAGATGTTGACAATTCCATTGCAAGAGGAAAACAAACTAGTTATAGTTCCGGAAAGAAAAAAACAACATTACCCACTCATCAGATAGTTAGGCCCTCTAGACATCCCTTCTTGTCTATACCCTCTACGGAAGAAGAAGATGAAGAACCAGAAACCACCACCCGCAAGAGAGGTCCATTAGAGAAAGCATTTAAAATGGAGGCAAGAGATATTGCTGAAGAAAAAATTGCACGTTGCCTCTATGCCAATGGTCTTCCATTCAACTTGGTGAGATCACCATATTGGAAGGACATGGTGTCAAGCAATAAATAGTGCACCTCCTGATTTCACAAGTCCTGGGTATGAAAAGGTGCGTACCACCTTATTGCAAAAAGAGAGGAAATATATAGAGGCCCAACTAAAACCAATTAGAGATTCTTGGGTTGAAACAGGTGTATCTATTGTTTCCGATGGATGGAAAGATTGCAAAAACCCTCCATTGATTAATGTTAGCGTTGTTCCCCAAGGGGCAATGTTTTAGGGCGGTTGACGTGAAGGGGAAGAAAGATGCAGTGTTCATTTGTGATTCTCATTGACTCCATAGAGATGGTGGGTAGTGAAAATGTTGTCCAAGTACTACGACAATGCAAAAGTTTGTAGGGCTGCAGGTGCTTTGGTAGAGGCCAGATATGAGCACATCTTTGGACACCGTGCACTGTACACTCCCTCAATTTGGTGATGCAAGCAATTGGCACCCAAATAGAGTGGGTGAAAGAAATATACCAGGAGTCCGAGGAGATCCAGATGTTTGTGACAAACCACCATATGTCACAATTTTAACTTTTTCAATTGGAATTGTTGAAGGTAAATTTAAAATTTAATTTATTTAGTTTCATTTATCATTTATGTCATGTTTTACATAATTGAATAAAATAATTTTTTGCATTATTTACATATTTTAAATGTGTTATTAACTTACTATTAACATGTTCTTAGGTTGTCGAGACCCGGTTTGCATCTCACACAATTGTTCTAAGACGACTTGTGAAGGTGAAAGATGCATTGAGTCAAATGGTTATTAGCAACCAATGGAGTATATGGAAGCAATCAAATTCAGAGAGGGCCCAAAAAGTCAAGGCATTGATCTTGAATGACGATTGGTGGGATCGTGTGAATTATGTATTGGAATTCACCGAACCTATCATGTCTATGCTTCGGTTTGCTGATACAGATGAACCATGCTTGGGGGATGTCTATGATAGCATGGACACAATGTTGGAAAAAATAAAAATAGAAATACAAAAAAAAGAGAATGATCCTGAAGACACCTTGTACAAAAGGGTGGAAGCAATTGTTCTTCATCGTTGGAACAAGATGACAACTCCATTGCACCTCCTTGCATATGCCCTATCTCCAAGGTACTATACCACTGAAGTACTTTCTATCCCAGGGAGAATACCGCCATATAGAGATGCTGAAGTTGCTAATGGGTATAAGACGGCATTTAGTAGAATGTTCAGTGATCCAGAAGTGCATGCAAGTGTCATGAGAGAATTTGGAATGTTTGTCACAGGAAAATCAAAAAATTATAATGCTTTTGTTGCTAGAGACCAATACAAAATGGATGGTCTTACATGGTGGTACCTTCATGGTCAAGATTATATGTACCTCCAACCTCTTGCAATCAAGATCCTCTCACAAGTAAGTTTTTTTTTTGGGCCACTTGTATTGTAAAATTTAACACTTAACATTCTTGAATTTATCTTGCATTTTTTTATTTTATTTTTAATTTTGTTGGTTTTCTCTCCAAGTTGCAAGCTCTTCTGCCGCTGAACGGAATTGGAGTACATACTCCTTTATCCACTCAATGAAGCGTAACCGGTTGGCTGCAAAAAGAGCTGAAGACTTAGTGTATATTCATTCCAATTTGCGTCTTCTGTCACGTAAGGATCCTCAATACAGGCAGGGGGCAGCGAGGCTTTGGGATGTAGCACCCGAGTCTACTGACTTGGATGCAACCATTCAGGATCTTGCTAGAGCCACTATGGATGATGTGGGTGATATTGATGACATATCACATGGTGTTGGATCCGCTTTGGGTTCAAATGATGATGATTTTGAAGTTGAAACCACTCAAAATCCAAGTCATGATGATTCTGACAATCCTTTTGATGATTGATGAGCACATGAACAATGAACATTGAATCATGTTTCAATGTTTCATGAACTACATTTTGACTTTTGTAATTCAGTAATTTTATTTGAATATTTTTCAACTATCAATTGGCATTTAATATTTATCTTTGGCATTTGGCATTGATCAATGATCAAGTATCATACTATGAAATGATTTAGTTTTACAATTGTAACAATTCTCTATGTTTCTCTTATTTTTTTGTATATATAATACATATATATAGATTTATAATATATTAAATTATTAATATATATATATACACACGCATCTACACGTACTCCAAACCCCTAAAAAATTTTGCCCGTATTCACGCATCTAAGTTCTCGCATTCAACCCGTCTCCCTCGAACCCCAACCGGTAACTTAGTTTATAGTATGGAGTACCTATGTTTTAAACATCATACTTCCAGTAAATGAGAGATAACATTTGCATTATCCATCTGCACTTGTGTTACTTGTTAACAAGTTGCTAGGATATATCACGAAGCAAGTTAATGAGAACAACACAAGCAAAATATAAGAGATTTACTTTGGAGAAACTGAGTCCGGGGAAACAATCAAACAAAGAATTATCTATTAGAATCAATTGTACAAGCTTGCTCCCTCTTTGAGGCTACTAAGTACCAACCTAGCATCCTATCACTTGCACCTAATTTATTGAACTCCAATGGCCATATACAATCACAAAATCTCAAGAAACATAACAATCAACTTCTACCCTTACTTGCCAATGATCCTAAGACTTAGCATTAGGAATGCATGAAGAGTTTCAACCCAGGTGACTGCTGTCCTCATGTTCTAATAATCAAAATTATTCTTTTAACATTGCATCAATCACTTAGCAGCTGAAACTTTAAACCACAAAAGCGTAAAACAAATACCCAGATAATTACAACTTCAAACTAGTTTTTCACTCTCTTTGAAAAACTTACAAGGGAGCCTCTACAAACTATTCATCAAACACCTGCATGGAATTTATCACTGTATATCATTCTTCTATCTTGCGCTTCTCTTAATACTATTTAGCAAAAATATAATCTTCATAAAGCTCCTTATCTTTTGCAAGAGATGAGTTTGTTGATAAATCTAAATCAATAATGTATATCTACACTTTATTAGACTTAATTAGCTAAATAAAATATTTTCACTTTTTACTAAAAGTGAAATGCAAAATAGAATAACTCAGACCGCTTCCAACATGTTCACAATGAACCTGTGCTTAAGTTCCTATCCGAGATAAAAATTCAACACTTCCTCTTAGTAAGGAAGGAATTCAACACCAATCCAAGATTGTCTCATAATGCTACACACTTCCCTTTCGCTAAGGGCTTGTGTAATGTCCCCTTTTTAGCCAGCTTCTGTGTTTGTCGAATTAGCCTATCATCAAGTCCTCATAGGCTAATGTTGGTGTTTAGAGGGTCCTATGTGGGAGTTATATAGTTCTTCAGATGACAGTTTATGGTGTTTTCTTCTCCAGTACTTGGGCGTATTTATGTGTTGGCATTTCAATTCGCACCTCTAGTGTGTGTATTGGAAACAGATAGCTATGCACAATTAGACTGCTCTTCAAATTAGGAGGGGAAGCTCCCTCTTTTGCTGATTATGCGTAAAAAGAAAAAGTAAACTAAATTCCTATCTTTTTATCTCAGCTGAGAGCACAAGGTTATAAAACTCTTTGCATTGCAGCTGAGGTTTTCTTTGGTTTCGTAACTTCAACTACGACTATGCCTAAACTTATAACGCTTCTATCTTCTCAAGTAAATTCAGAGCAAGAGAATTTAGAAGTAAACGGGGAAAGATTTGGTAAACACAAAACTTAAACAAACTTATTCCCATAGCACACCTGAAGACTCATTGTACTTTTAGATGAAAGCTGAAATAAAGATTTATAAAAGCAAAACATGAAACAATAATCTCGCTTTCAAAATTCCCTCAAAGACTCATTGTACTTTTGAGGTGTAGGCTGAAATAAAGATCATAAAAACAATATCACTGAAAGATCTTGAGACTTTGGATCAAAGTACTGTAGGCATAAGATTTATTTCCTCAAACTCCAACAATAATTACACGTTTGGGACAGTAGATTGTATCAAGAGGACAAACATACAATATATGGTCAACCAAATTACACTGAACAAAGTGAACAGATATTGACTAGCAAAGCTTGAAGGCACTAAGGTTCAGCAATTTTGTTATAGTAATAATGATTAAACAATAATGAGCAAGGCTGCTCTTATTTATATACAAATACAGGAGTAGGGAACCCTAAAATCTCCTTGTGTTAACAATTATTCTTGCCAATCAACAAGATTTATTCCTATGTCTAAACAAAGTAAACTAACAGTTAACTGGAAAGACTACATTAGTTAATTGATCTAAATCTAAAGAAAGCTCCAACTGTACAATAAATATCTCCAAAGATAGACATGCATGAAAAGTGGACGGTTAGTTAGACTCGGAAAAGGCCTCAAGTTAACTGTTGTCATTACTTTAGTTCTATTTCTAGAAATATCTACATGCTTCAACTGGCAGTTGATTGATTGGTAACTTTGGCTACTCTGTAACTGGAGTGATGACCTTTGTTTCTTCTACAGCTTTATGCTTTTGATGCTTTTCTTGATTTTTCTCAATGGAGGAGTATTGCATGATGAAATCGTGAAGTTGGCCGTGAACACGGATATGTTCGGACAAGTTCTGCACAAAAGCTAAAAATAGCTTTTGCTAAATGGTAGAAAAAGGTAGATTTTTGGATAAAAATCTGAGATATGGGATTTGTAGAGAATGTCGTGCCGAATAGACCCAAATCGTCTATTTTTCGAAAAACTGAGTTTTTCATGGACATGCAAGAACCCCTCAGAGGTAGAAGCAGCGAGGCAATTTTTTCTCAAAAAAAATTATGAGACATGGGTTTTGTAGGCGCTTGAATGTTGAACAAATCTAGATCGATCATTTTTGAAAAAGATGATTTTTTCAGAAACCCTAAAAAAGTGGAGGTAGTGGGGCAATTTTTTTGGAAAAATCTGGGATGTGGGTTTTGTGGCCAATTTT
>VDFB02031479.1:0-10585 GCA_007258455.2 Sequoia sempervirens | reverse complement strand
TCCATGTGGCATTTCCCTGCCTCCCTGTTGAGGGACAAGAGATGTAGGTGGGTCCCCCATGGGCTGGTGGGGAGTGGCCTAGATTAAATATGTTGCTTCACATGTATGTGCTCTTTACCTTAAGACCATTCACCTGTGCACAACCCTCGGACTAGATGGATGACCCAGATTAAGATGTCTTGCTTACCTCTAAAACATGTGATTAAAAGACTCCTTTAGTAGTGCAGGATTTAACACTAGTTCCTTAATATTTCCTTAATATTTTGCACCCTGCTATAGTTTCTTCGATGGTTCTGATCGTTAATTTCTCAAACACATCATTCACCTAGGTCAAGGGGCTAGTCACCATGATGACTCCAAAGGCTTAAGTCATAACTTAAGCGACCTTCAACTACCGATGGCTAGTCAGCAATAAAATATTATTTTGGTTGTCATGAATTTAAGTGATTTTTAATAAGTAATAAAATGTCAACCATCGATTTTTCAAAATCTAACAATTCTAGTGTTATTCCAGAAGTTTCAATTCACAAGTCTAGTGCTTCAGATATTTGCTTTCAGAATGCAACTACAACCCTCCATCGAAAATTCATCGAATGGTCGTGGGTTATATTAATTTGTACTAACATCTAGCTTCAGACATAAAACATGTGTTGACACTTGTCCCCATTCTGAACACTTTATGAAAGAATTTGAATGTCGAAAAATTTGTCCCAGAATAGAACAATATGTAATTGTAGCATTTTATATTTTTTCCAAGCACGCTATGAATTTTTATTGGCATACCAATTTATTTTGCTACTAAATTTTTTTATTAGTTTGAGATTATGTTTAATATGCCAAAACAAAAATTATTCTTTTGAAAATAGATTTAATTTTCTGAAGAAAATAATTTTTTTCATTTGTAAAAAAGTTTTAATCACCAACAAAAAAAAAAAAAAATTGTTTTGAAAACAAATTTAATTTGCCAATCGAAATATTTTATTGGTTTGAAAAAATGTTTTAATCGCTAATGAAAATATTTTATTTGTTTAAAATAAATTCCAATTCACCATAATTTTCACATATTTCTAGCGATTACAAAAGATTCAACAATTGAGATTTTTTTTTTCCTGAAAGAAGAAAAAATTCTCCAATAAAATAATTTTTTATTAGTAAGTATACAAGATTTGATAGGATTTTACACCTTCGTCGAGGGGGTTATTAAAATTATCTTTGCTATCAACTCTTTGTTAAGCTTCATGAGAAGGATCCAACCTTTTAAATATTCAGATCTATATGTATTGATATTTATAGATTACCACTTGAAGTTGTTTATTCTATATAAATTCATAATACAATTCACCCTTAGTTAAGGCATCAACAAATGCGCAGATAAAATGATGTTCTAGCATGCAGTCCACCTAATGAGACCATATTTTTAGTAAAACCTCCATAAAACTTAAAATTTTGACGGCTTATTTCATTGCCTGGGCTAATCCAACAATGTTGTACGCATCCTTCAATTTGTCATTGATTTCAAGAGAAAAAACCACAACATGTCTATATGAATGGGCTTTGTGAAAAGAATCAATTGTTTTTTATAGCAAACAAGATTAAATTTTATATGAATGTCTATAGGCGTTGAGTTTTAAGCAAACCTTTTGCATTTGAATTAGAATATGGCACTCTTCAACTTCTCTTTATTGCTGCCAAGTTTCTCTTTATTTACTAATTAGACAATTGATGTAATAATAAGCCACGCTAACATGATTGTGAAACACTCAAGAAATCAAATATCACAAGAATTATAACTATGCCGCTTGCTCTGAATGGGATTGTTTGATTTGAGACCCAACAATGGAACTTGTTTACTTTAGTACAAAGTCATAGATAAAATGGTACAAAGTAAAAATGGAACTATCTTTTTCAAAAAAAGAAAAAAAACCTCATGTAAAGGGACACAAACGTATTGTAGAGATTATTAATTTGAAAGAAAGTTTTAAAATGTTCACAAATATTAATAATATAATTAACAACACTAATTTCTAAATTAATATAGAACATAAATAAAGTACAACATTAAGAATAATATAGTGTTATATTTGATTGATAGTTAATATATAAGCATAATCTTGTTGGATTTTACATAATATCTAATGAAGAGATTTTTGACATTGTTTATTAATTAGTGTTATTGTGTGTGTTTTTATTAATAAGAAGAGCAACAACAAGTTCTATTTCTCTAGAGAGATATTCCTCAAATAGAAGAGAATCTCTTTTAGTGATTCTAGAGAAGAACTCATCTATCAATCTGTCATATCCCAAATGAGTTCTTGAAATAGTCTCATACCCTACTCTATATAGGTTTGCGACAAATCTTCCAATCATATTCTCTTTCCCTCTATCGGAATGTGCCATAGGATATAGAGGAAATTCTCCCACAATTTCAAGGCTCTCTATTGTAAATGATCCCTCTTTCTTCACAATGCTCTCCATCTTTTCTAAACTTGGACCAAAAAAAGACATATGAAATGATTCCCATTACTATTTTTCAATAATATGCTGCAATGCAAAATTTCCATGATATCATAAGAACTACTACATAATATAATTTAAAATGCTATTTACTTGACTCTTAACTTTTTTAGCTAATAGACTATATGTATTGTGAATGTAGTTTGAACTGAAACATGTCTCATGTCATAGGTTACATAAAACCATTTTCAAATAGTTGTTTATAGGTGGATGTTTTTACCATAAATATTTCCATCTCCCACATTCCACGCTTTCCCTTTTTGTGGGCAAGAAGTTTAATGGGTTTTGTGGAGGGAGTTTAAGTATCTTTTTTTTAATAATTCTTTTTAAGTCAAAGAGTTTTATGATTTTTAAAATTCTAAAAAGCTTTCAAATAAATATAAAAGTTTCAAGTCATATAAATTTTATTAAAAAAAGTCTATTAAAATAAAAAAATTCTATTAAAGTTGTAGTTGAAAGTTTCTTTTCCATAATAAAAAATATTAAATATAAATGATCAAGTGATTTTTCAATAAAGTGGTTTTTTAGATTATTTAGTTGATTTATGAATATTAATAGTATCTCTTAAATGTTGATGAGCAATAATTTCTTCATAAAATATATTTTTAGTTTGATTAGTTCATTTTGAGTTCAGTATCAAAAAGAAATAAAATTATTAACCAGTTTTACAATAAAACAAAATAATTTTAGATTAAATAAAATACTTATATAGTAACTTATAATGGTGAGTAATTGTCTTTGCAATATTGCAATAATTAGCCATAGGCTACATACCTTGCTAATCACTATTGAGTTTGTCATAAAACAATTTTCAATTGTCATTTAATTGAAAACTGGTTGTTGTTTAATGGTAAAAGCCTCCAAAATTTCACTACTCGCATAGAAGCTAGATAAATATTGATTTGAAATTGGATCGGAACATCTTATTTTCATTTGCAGTAGTTTTGTCAATTTGGTGACAACTCTCTTTTTTCATTTGCATTGCTTTATGTTTTAAATATGTATGCAAATATTCCATAATCAAGAATACTTAATGTCTTTAAGGAAAAAATCTAGATTTGTCTAAATTGATTTCATTTCATTATTTAGCACTTAATATTAATTGTTTAATCCAAGCACACACAACTACAATTTGCAGCACATTTATACAAAAACACATACTCTCTAACATATTAACATACATATAATTTTCTATCAACGTAATACTTGAACCTTCTTTAGGTGCAAGTCCTCATGTTTACTGTCAAAAGGTAGTGTAATTGCATACACTCTTATTACCCTTTAACTACAAACATCGATAACCATTACAATTTCACCTCTAAAGAAGCAATCATGCTGGAAAAAGCAAGAATTATATGTTATTTGTGAAAACAAGTGAACAACCTAAGAAAAAGGGAAAAATGAGGGAGTATGCATTATTTCAACCTCATTGACTAGCTCCTCAAATGCATGTTCTAGGTCACATGCTCTATAACCTAATGCTCCTTGCTCCTCCATTATTTGGGTACCTTCCTTACAACCCAACAGAGATATAAACACACATCCCCCATCAACTACCTCCTCTGCCCAGGTGATTAAAAACTTTGTGAACTCTTTGTTAAACTAGTGTAGATACACAACACCCACTACCTCCTCACAATCGCTTGCAACATAAACACGAGGTGAGCTTCTCTGTTGAACACTCTTTGGCACCCGCACTTACATTTTATCATCTCACTCCCGTGCAAAAGCTTATCATATTTATCTATGGAGAAGTTAATCATTTTTGTTACTCACCTATGACATCAACAAGAGATTGTCTGAAGAATGACAGAAGTGCAAGCTTTTTTTTGGAAGGAGACATCTAAAATGTGATCCACACACAACCATTGCAAAGTAAGATCTTGCAGCCAGTGGATAGTGATCACCGTCATCCTTACCATCTACATTGGCAGATCCTTGTCGAAGCGGAGGCAACATTCAAAACAAAAAATTGAAATCATTTGATGATAGGTCAACGAAATAAACCTCAAATTCTAGTATATGCCCTTCCTCAAATGAGAATTGTAGAGCTCTGACAATGGTGTCTGCTACCACAAGCATATTTCATCCCATTCCACACTCGAAATATGCTATCCTAAATATGCCTCCCACATTAAACATCAATCTCATATTCTCATTAACGCTTCATTCAAGGATTGGTTTCATGTTGATTTTTGTAGCTCAAAAGGTGGGATGTGGAGTTGTTTAAAAGCAACTTGAGTTGGATATGCCTTAAATCACTATAAAGCAACTCGAGTTAGATATGCTTTAAAGAAATTCGAGTTGGATTTTCAGCAACAATAGCTTTTTATTCTTTAATAGAATGTTTCCGAGTTTGTGAGGATAAGATAAATCCAAGAGTGATTTTATGTGTAATTAAAGCCAAAGAAAGCAAGAAAGATTCTTTTCTTGCACGCTAAGTAAAGCAGCTAGGATCTATAAGTGTAAGATTGTTGTAGAAAACTCATATTGTATTTTTGAAAGAAAATTTTGTTGTTAAAGGCTGAATAGAAGATCCAACATTTGCAGGTTTTTCCCCGCATTGGGGTTTCTTGGGTAATTCTGTGTTATTGTATTTTTGTGATTGGATTTTTGTTACTTTTGCTTCCACTATTATTAGTTGTTAATTAACCTAGTTGTGTTAATTATTATAAATCAGATTTCTTTCTATGAATTTATTGTGCACCTAATCTGTTGTTGGCTTATAGAAATTAACATGGTATTAGAGCACTAAACTCTGAATATGAAGCCAAGATTTGTGATGCAGATTTTAAGAAAAAAATCATATTTTTCGTCTCCAGTTCCTTTTTTTTTTGTGGCTATAGCAACTAGTGTTTGATACAAGGATAGGCTCGAGGGTGCATCTAACTTCTTATAGTGGAAGGTTTGGATTACATCTATTCTCAAGGAGAATAGGTTGTGGATCTATGCTAGCACAAAAGTGACTCCACCAACAAATGATCATGTTGCCTTAGATTCGCATGAAGTAAAAGAGGCCAAGGCTCAGAGGATTATCCTCGATGGAGTAAGAGATCATTTAATTTCTCATTTATTAGGGAAATACACCGCCAAGGAGATGTGGGATACACTCACAAAACTTTATCAAAGTGACTATCAGAGTTGTAAGATGATGCTCAAGGACAAATTGCATAATACCAAGATCTCCAAAGGAAAGAGTGTGACCTCTTACTTTTCCAAGCTAACACAGGTTAGGAATGAGCTTGCTGCTATTGGAGAGACAATTGATGAAGATGAGTTGGTGCGTATAGCCTTGAATGGTTTTTCAAAGCACTGGGAAGTGTTTGTCAAGTGTGTTGTCGGTAGAGTTCGGCTACCTAATTGGGCAAGACTTTGGGATGATTTTTTTCAGGAGGAGATCCATGAAGGTGTTCATCGAGGAGATCAAATGAAGAAGGGTCAAGATGAAGAAAATATTGCTCTTACAAGCAAGGGTAAGAATAAGTCCAATAAAGAGCAAACAAAAGGTTCTTCTTCCAAGAGTGGGAAGAAGAAAGATCTGAGCAAGATAAAATGTTTTTGCTGCCATCAGATGGGTAACTATACCAGTTAATGTCCAAATAAGAAAAATAAGGACAAGCAAAAGAAGCAAGTTGCTACTACAGTAGATGTGGATGATTTTGCATCATGATTTGAGAATGATTTTTCACTCATTTCCTATCTCTCAAGTTCAATTTTCAACAGGGTATGGTATATTAATAGTGGGGCTTCTCACCACATGACAGGAGTTAGAGAATGTTTCACCAAGTTGGAGGAGAAGAAGTTGGATTTCTATATTGAGCTCAGAGATAATGCCAAGTACCATGTAACTGGTATTGGCACCATCAAGTTTCAAAGGAGTCTCGAAAACCTTTGTTGGTGGAGGATGTGTTGTATGTCCTTAGCATGACAAAGAATTTAATCTTAGTTTCTGCTTTGGAAGACAAGGGTTACATCATGACCTTTGAGAGGGGAAAAGTCTATATTTATCCCAAAGATTCCAAGGTTACAAAAGTGATTGGTTTCAGGAATGGCAACTTGTTTCAGTTACAGTTTGAGCTAGCACTATTGTGCCCTTAGCACACATGCCCCATTCGGAATGGGGGCCTCTTTTCTTTTCACCTTGCCAGGTTGTTTTCCTACCATCTCATTTTGTGTGCCCCCATTTTTGGTGTCTTAAGTGGTCAACGTGTCTCCAAAGTATCATCTTGAGTTGACCATGTTTTGTCCCATCCAATTTGGCTAAGTCCTAGTGCCTTGCGGAGTCTCCTCAGTAGTTTACTCCTGACCAGCGGCCTTGGGGCCGGTCGGGTCCGCCTCACCAGGTTTCCCTAGTTGAGTTTCCTCCTTGTGTTCATCATTCCCAATGAAAAAAGGCTTCCACCTTCCCAAACTCTAAACCCTAGCACCCTCTTTTCCCCTAGTCTAAATAACAAAAAATTTCAACCACCCTTCCTCTTGTCGAATCCAACTCTTTGGACTTCAATGTCCAAAAATCCTCGATGATTTCACCATTTGAAATGGCGAACCAATGCCAACTCTCTTCCATTTGGGCCTTGAGTTATCCTTTGTCGCCGGTTTTTTTTGAACAAAATTTTAAAGTGGTCACTACCTTGTGTCTTTCCGGCCCCTGGACCCCAAACCTCCCGCCGCCGTCTGAAAATTTAAGTCCACCAACCAACCTATTGGTCGTACCTACATTAAATGAGGGCATTAATTGCTATTGAGGATATAAATCAAGGGGTCGACCTATCATTTTCATTTGTCAGGTTTTCTAGAAGAGATCAGAGTGCTTGCCAAAGGAGATCGGTGCACCCGTCACCCACTGCCCTCACGTCCGAGATCATCATTCAGCCACCATTAGTGGATTTCACGTCTTCTCTCATCGGACTCCTGAGGTAGGTTTTCTGTTTGCTCCTGAGAGGTTTTTTTATAATTTTCACACCTAAAATGATGAATAACATGGGCTAAAAATGCTTTAATTAGCTAAAACATGATAAAACACACAAAACCCATATCTTGGAATTTGCAAAAAACCTCCAAAACACTATCTTAGTTCAATTCAGAACTCAGCCTTGTCATAGTCGTTCATCGCCAAGGGGTGTTTACGTCTCCTAGGCCCGAGTCTTTCCTCTGCCGCTAGTGAAACCTTCAAAAAAACAACTTTTTTGCAAATGGATGCATCCTCTTTCAGGCCCAAATTCCCAGACTTCTGTGTCTGGAACTCCGCCGAGCTCCCACCATTCCCAAATAGTGGAATGAACCCATCTTCCTGAGATTTAGGTTCTGCCATGCCTCTCACCATCTAGCGTTAAACTCTCAAATGAACTTATATGTCATCACATCGAGTCCCATTCCGTGGACTTTCATCTACGGACTTCCATCGCCACTTCATTGTTTCAAACGAAAATTTGTTGGTGACCTTCCACCTCTTAGGCCCCGAGCCCTCATTTGCTAGGAGAAACAAACCTCAATGAAATCTAACATCCATAACCTCACTAGGCTCCGCCATCTAGGATTTTGTCCCACCTTTGTCAGTTCAAAAGGGAGAAACACGCCCACTGTTCTGGCCTCTAGGTTCTGCCCTCCTGTTCACCAAACAAGAAACTTAACCAAGCAAATTTGACATCCAAGCTTGATGTCGGGTCTGGTTCTTCGGGCTGCTCCCTCCAGGCTTTCGTTTGTTGCCCACTGTTCTAAACGGTGAGGCATCGATGACTTTTCACCCCTCCGGGCCCGAACCACCTACCATCCTTTAGCCTTTTGGGTCCCAGACCTCGGAGTTCTGACCCCAGAACTACATCTCCCCTAGGCCATTGGAGACAGCGAACTACAAACAACTTTCATGGCCTGAACCTTCGAGAGCCCCAAAAGTGACCTAAATGACCTCAAATTTGAAAACTAACCTTAACCCATGTGCTCAAATTTAGCCCTCTTTGACATAAGCCTTTCAAACCATTAAAGTGTGAGGATGGAAGAAACCACTCGGATCGCCCCAACCTATTCGCCCTTTCAAAACAACATTCCTACCAGGGAATTCCACCCCCATGAGCCCAGATTGTCTGAAATCCCTTAAAAGGCAATTAACGACATCTAAAAGGAAAAGATTTAACTTTATTAGTCATATGATGTCTACTTTGATTTAGTTCATGGGATTTTGGCTAACGATAATATTTTCAAAAGGTTGTACTCATTGTGTCCATGCTTGCAGGATATATGGAATCGAGTGCAGGACCATCAGGGGGAACTGTAGAGAAGGATAAACAAAAGAAATCAGGTAAGACTCGTCATGGGAGGGAGGATAAAGACTAGATGAAGTTCTAGTTCCAGGGTGAACCTCTACGATTGAAAATCACCATAGACTAGAAAGAAATCATAGACACCAATATCGGCCATATCAATATTGATGAATTTAAACGAAGGGTCACAATCCACCCAAAGATTGATAGTGCCAAATTAATCAGGCAAAGTGGAATCGCAAAAGCTACAGGCTTCCCTCATCTCTCATTTCCCCTGAACTAGTCATGGCCTATCGGCAGGCCTACCAACCCGAGACAAGGACCATCATTAACAAAGATGGGAATATTCTCGCTTACTTGTCAGCCAAGGGAATCACAAAAACTTTCCACATTCCTACCTTTGAGGAAATGTAAGTTCCCATGATGGAAGAGGGAAAGGAAACCTGGGATAAGGACCCGATGGGTTGCAAAAGGTTGATAAACCAATTTTGGCTAAAGGAGAAAAGAGGCAATGCTACAAAGGTCCCTCAAGAACTCTTTAGCAGTGATTTCCATGAAGAATACCACGACTTAGTTACCATGTTGAGCCAGGAAATAGGCCTCCCTTCTACTGCATTTTTTCAGGAATGGATGGTGTACTTCGTTGAACAAATCCTCTGTGGGGATGAGGATGTCACCACAAAAGCCTCATTCTACTGGGGAGGCATCATTAACAATTGCTTCCATGAGAAGTTTATGAATGTAAAAAAGAGCTCCAAATTCTACATGACCTCCTATCTGGTCTATTCAATGGCAGAGCAAAGGTAGTATAGTGGACTATTTATAGCACTTGAAGAGGAGCCGTGTTAGAAGCTGAAAGCGTATGACCAATATCCCCAGCTCCAATTCAAAAAATTTAAGAAGGAATACTACAGGGTCAATGATGCCTTCATTGGTCACATCATCTGATTACTTGGAGGGTATTTTGAGAGGAGAGTCTCTCACAACACACAGGCATTCCTAAAATAGTATACCTTCATGTTCATTCAATTTCCCAAGTTCACCTACATTTGCACCCAAGGTTTCACTGAGAGGCCAAACAAGTTGCCCTAGTACCCCAATGACTGGATTATACTATTGGAACTCTCCTGGTAGCTACAACATGTGCACACTATCCTCAACAACAATCATTTGGTAGGGATCCCTAGCTATCCCTTAGCTTTTGGTCAAGGAATGTATAAGTTGCAAACTTCCCAATGTGCCAGAAATTTAGAAAAGGAGTTGGCAGAATACCACTTTCGACTACACATTGCTCATCCACAAATGGACCCATACGGGCACGTGAGGAAAGCACTAGGGTCAGAATATTCCCATCTGCATCATGTTGAGGATTTTTGGGTGAACTGCTAGGATGACAAAGAGGTGCATGCCAAGCACTACATGAGGATGACTGCATACTTCGTAAGAAGGGTGCATCTATTCCCTATACCGGATCAATTCGAGGAAGATGAAAGCACAGTTATGGATCCCAGGTATAATATAGTCTCTAACTTATCACTACCTGCAATTGACTGGGATGAATAGGAGGTCGATGACCTTGACATTGTTACTAAACCCATCGTGGCCCGAACTGAAGAATGGGTTAAAAGACAAGTGGTCTAGCTAAAGCAACAAGGAGTGTTCCTAATGTATGAAGGACTCAAAAGTGAGCACAGTGCCACCAAAGATGTCGCCACTACAATTTCAACATCTGAGACATCCAAGTCTCCTCTGATCACTAGATCAAAGAAGAGGAAAGGAATGGAAATGAAGTAGTCTCCAAATCCCAAGGTATA
>VDFB02031478.1:0-12150 GCA_007258455.2 Sequoia sempervirens | reverse complement strand
ATGCCCAAGATGCCTAGCTAATTGGCGCACAAGCTGCCAGTGATTTCTGCACAACAAATGTTCTAAATGTCCTCGCGATACACGAAAAGCCGCTAGAGCAATACCAAGAGCAACAAGAAGCAGCCCAACAAGCCCTAGCTGACCAACAACAAGCATTGTTGGACCAACAACATCAAGCACAACAACAAGCTCTATTAGCGCAACAACAACAAGATCAACAACAAGCGTTGTTGAAAGCATACATGGCACAACAAGCAAACATTCCACCCATTCAAACACCCACTCCACCCCCCCAGAACCCCTTCATTCCACCTCCTGATCCACAATTGGATGTCACCGCACAAATAAAATTTCTGTCACAACAAGTGCTTGACCTTCAATCAGGAAAGACACCAAAACCACAAAAAAACCTATGCCCTTATCCATTTGATAGGAGCGTAGAAATGAAACCATGCCCAAAAGGGTTTGAGATCCCTAAATTTGACAAATATCGCGGAACGGGTAACCCTGAAGATCACATCAGGGAATTTCAAGTACATTGCATGGAGGTGGCTCACGACGAAACGTACTTGATGAGATTATTCCCAAGAAGCTTGGCTGGAAACGCTATTGATTGGTTTTCTCGACTTTCTGGAATCAAAAAATTCCAGGAAATCGTGGATGCCTTCATACATAATTATTCCTTCAACACCCCCATGGAGGTTAGCTTACAGGAATTATCATCTCTCAAACAAGGGAAAAATGAATCATTCGGTGCTTTCTTACAACGATGGCGATCCAAAGCTAATCAAAGCAAGTGGTCCATGCCTGAAGAACAACAAGTGGGAACTATCATTGCGAATCTTGATGGGCCCTTGGCCTTCCACCTCAAAATGCAAAACGTCACCACTTACGACCAATTGATACCTAGGGCGCTCAATATCGAACAAGCCCTTGCCACGCAGGGAGAAACTTCATCATATCAAGAAGGCCGCTCATCATCCAATTATCATGACAAACCACGAACATGGGCAAAGAATCGTAATGTAACCAATGATGGTGTTGTTGACGCCAAAATTGTCATTAGTGCCCCACGGAAGAACAATCCACCATCCCAACAACAACAACACCAAAATACCAATCAAAGCAATCGACAAGTCAATACTGTGGTCCAACCATCCCATAACCAAAACACAAACAACACTGATAATCAGGGAGGACCACAGCGAAACAAGTTCTTCCCCAAATGAAAATACACACTCCTTGGGGAACCTGCTGAAGCAATCATGAAAAGATTGGTAGATGAAAAATTGATAACGGTCCCTACACATAATAATTATCAAGAACCATCGGTCAAGCCACCATGGTATAATGAAAATTATCTTTGCGACTTCCACAAACTCAAGGGACACACGACAAACAACTGCATGAGGCTCAAGAATCTAATTCAAGACCTCATAGATGACAAAATCATAGATGTGGAAGCACCATCAGGAAACAAAGATCTCAAGATTTACACGAATCCGATGCCGAATCATGGCAACAAAGGAAACAAAGATCAAGACAAAGGAAAAGGGGCTTATAAAAATGTCAACCACACATACGAGGGTGTTGTTGCTTGTTTAGATGAGTTTTGTGGAGTCATCACCATCAAAGGGGCCCAAGCCGATTGTGGAGTCACCACAAGAGGTGGAAAGGTTACCATTGCGGCACCATCCCAACCAAGCAGAAATTCCACATCCAATCCAAGGTCTAACCCTAGTGGCTATAATGTCTTGGATCAATTGAAAAGAACCCCTGCACATATCTCCATCATGGAGTTACTCAAAATCTCATCTGCACACAAAAAGATTCTAGAAGAAGCTTTGGCGTCATCTACTGTCCCCGCAGATCTAGATACAGAACAATTCCAAGCTATGGTCGCAAGTATCACCACACCTAACATTCTTACATTTTCTGAACAAGACTTCCCCACACAACCATCTCACAACCGTGCACTTCATCTGGAGGTGTACGTAAATAAAAAGAAAGTCAAGAGAGTCTTGGCGGATGGAGGTGCAGGCTTAAATATTTGCTCCTTAAAGCTTCTAAAGAATTTGAACATTTCAGAGGATTCAATTGACAAAGGAAAAGGCATCACAATAAGAGCATATGATGACCAGGAAAGGGTATCCCAAGGCACCATTCAGCTTCCTGTCCTGGTTGGACCCGCCATCATGCAAACCAACTGTCAGGTCTTGGACCTCGATTTACCATACAACATTCTCCTAGGGCGACCATGGATACATGCAATGCAAGCTGTAGCTTCAACCTTTCATCAATGTGTGAAATTCACACATGAAGGTCAAGAGGTTACTATCCACGAAGATCCTGAGCCATTTTCCTACTGCAAAAATCTAGAGGCAAAATACTACAAGATCCCGCAAGTACCCAAGAACGAGGAAGGCCCATCGACACCTTACGTGGATCCCGCCACTCTCACTTCTACGATAGAGACACCCTCCACCCCTGCCATCCCCACCTTTTCTGATATCAAAGTCATAATACAAGATGATGGTTGTGGAAACTATTCAATGCCTAAGAATGCTTTTGTAGTAGGAGAGCTACCACAATCTCCTAGATCAAGAGGACGACCACAACCACAAGAAGCTTCAACATCTCAAGGCTCCTATGAACGAAACCCTACCTTCACAAGTGCAGGAGATCTTGGTCAGGAAACATTAGAGGGGGACCTATCTCATCTCCTTTATCGAGATGACATACCGGCAGTTGAATTGCCTATGGATGAACGAAACAAAGGTATGAAGCAGATGCTCTTGATGGGCTATAACCGGAACCAAGGGTTAGGCCAAGATAATAACGGGCGTGTAATACCCATTATACCTGAGAAGCAAATAAAAAATCTTGGCATTGGTCATCCTACTCCTAAGGTAACTGTACTTGGTCGAGGTGCCCAGGATAGATGGAACCGAACGCCTCCTCAGGAATCTGTAGCTACTCCAAAATCCTCCATGACTTTAGGAATGCCCACTGATTTAACTGAGTCACCAGAAATAGGATTACCTTTGTTGTTTGAGGATACTAATGTCCTTATGATTAGCACCTTGTCTTATGAGTCCGAAAACCAAAGCAATGAAATCCGATTAGTCTATCCCCAACTGATTGATTACGACCAACGAGGACCACCAATTCTTGACATGTTTGAAAACGATAAGGCGCTCTCGAAATTCATGGGACTTAGGGATGACATTCCATGTGGGGATCATAAGGCAGGTTTTATCATAGAGCTGGATACACATGCATACTATGGAGAAACGATTGAATCCCTCAGTCGCAAAAATAAAAAATTGAGAATAATCTCCAAGTCCTTGAGTGAAAACCACCTTGTGGCACTCTCCGACTCTAAAAAAGTAAAAAGAAAGGACGCATCTAATGGTGAAAACCTCTCTGAGGCGCCTGAGGATGGGGGATTCAATCTTCCTCTTACAGCTATACACCAAGAAAAGTCAGCTATGCTAGCAGAAAAGTGCAACCCCATCAATCTGGGAACACAAGAAACTCCTCATATTACATTCTACGCTGAGTCATTATTATGCAAAGAACAAGAGGAGTTGGCTACCTTCTTAAAGGAAAGGAAGATAAATTTTGCGTGGAGCTATGCTGATATGCCAGGATTGGATCCAGAGGTAGTGGTTCATCACTTGGCAGTCTATCCTAAAGCTAAACCTGTGAGACAGAAGCTTCGCGAAATGCATCCTCAAATTGCTTTGTTAGTCAAAATGGAGCTCAAAAAGCTATTAGATGTGGATTCATCTCAATCTCAATTGATTTCATCCGCACGTACGTCCTTTGGTACCCGTGAGGAATCACCGATTTCGGTTTTCATAAGAATCAGACGGATTTTGAGATTTGAACAAGGCATGTCCTGTTGATGACTTCGCCTCCCCAACATCGAAGCATGATAGTAGACAGGACAGCAGGGCATGAGATGCTATCACTTATGGACGGATTTTCAGGATACAACCAGATTATGATAGCAAAAGAAGATCAACACAAGACGGCTTTCACTTGCCCATGGGGAACATACTGCTGGAACGTAATGCCATTCGGCTTAAAGAATGCCGGGGCCACATACCAAAGGGCCATGACACTAATATTCCATGACATGATCCACAAAACAGTTGAGGACTATGTTGATGACATCCTGAGAAAATCCAAAAAGAAGGAGGATCATATATCGGTCTTGAGTGCTATCTTTGACAGACTAGAAGAATACAAGGTTCGTTTGAATCCCAAGAAGTGTGTCTTTGGCGTACAATCAGGAAAGTTGTTGGGTTACATAGTGTCAATAAGAGGCATTGAGATTGATCCGGCAAAGGTGAAAGCAATTCTTGAAATGGAAGCTCCTAGGACATTGAAACAACTGAGAGGTCTCCAAGGCAGGCTTCAGTCAATTCGCAGGTTCATAGCACAATTAGCAGACAAACAAATCCCTTACTCCCACCTACTCCACAAGGGGGTAACGTACAAATGGGATGACAAATGTGAACAAGCCTTCAACAAAATCAAGGAATATCTGTTAACACCTCCAGTACTAAGGCCTCCAATTCAGAACAAACCATTGATCCTTTATATCTCAGCAACTGCAGCAGCCCTTGGTGCTCTCCTAGCACAACATGATGAAAATGGAATAGAAAGAGCCATATACTACATCAGCCGTACAATGGTGGGCCATGAGTTAAACTATACATTCATTGAAAAGCTTGCCTAGCAGTGGTGTTTGCATCCCAAAAATTCAGACACTACATGTTGGCACACAAGATCAAACTCATAGCTAAAATTGATCCCTTAAAGTATCTTCTTTCAAAGGCAATGCTTACAGGAAGAATGGCTAAGTGGGTAAGGATATTATCAGAATATGACATTGAGTATGTGGAGCGCAAGGCAATCAAGGGACAGGTCATTGCAGACCAACTGGCAGATGCACCTATCTATGCGGAGAGCCCACTTGTTTCAGAATTTCCAGATGTATCCATTTTCAACATTGACATAGCTACTCATTGGAAACTATACTTTGATGGTTCCTACACACAACATGGGTCCGGAGCCGGTATCTTCTTCATCACTCCACAAGGGGATTGTATACCAAGATCATACAAACTAGCATTCCCTTGTACCAACAACATTGCAGAATACGAGGCTTTAACTATAGGTCACAGGATAGCAGTACAGTGGAACATTATGGCATTGAAGGTATATGGAGATTCACAGCTTATCATAAATCAAGTGAACAATGAGTACCAAACAAAGGATGATAAGCTAACTCCATACAAAAGGCTGGTGGAAAATCTCAAGGAATATTTTGTTGACATCACATTTGAGCAAGTACCAAGAACCAACAACAGAGCAGCAGACGCAATGGCAACTATTGGATCACTCTTAGAGATCCCTCAAAATGTTCTGAAATATGACTTCTTGGTAGAGCAGCTTCTCGTACCAACATTCAAGGTACCAGAGTCAGAATTTGTGTGCGAAATCATTGGTCCAAATGATCAGTGGTACCAAGACATTTACACATACCTTAGGATAGGTATCATTCCCGCCGATTTGCGTTCAAGCCTTAGACGAACCTTTATCAAGAAAGCATCTCGTTTTGTCATTTTAGGAGAAACCTTTTATCGCAGAAGCATAGAAGGAACCTTACTAAGATGTCTTAACCCTGAGGAGGCTTCGGCTGCCCTAACTAAGGTGCACAACGGCATCTGTGGTTCTCATTCGAGTGGCATGACCCTGTCTAAGAAATTGTTGAGGAGTGGGTATTACTGGCCTACCATGGACAGAGAGGCACATGAATACGTCAAGAAGTGTCTACAGTGTCAGCAACACGGGAACCTCATCCATGCTCCAGCTCAAGAGCTTCATCCAATCATCACACCATGGCCCTTTTCACAGTGGGGACTCGATCTCATTGGGAAAATCACACCCACCTCATCCAACGGCCACAAATTCATTATAACCGCAACTGAGTACTTCACCAAGTGGGTTGAATCCATACCTATGACCTAAGCATATAACAGAAAGAAAGCAGATCTCAAAGTTCATCCCGAATCCATTCGCGCCGCCATGGTGTTCCTACAAAGACATTCCTTTATAATGGGACACCATTCAAAAATCGTGAAGTCCGCGGACCTATGCGTGGATAAATTCAAAATCCAACATCGCTTCCACCCCATACTATCCCCAAGGCAATGGCCGCTGGTTACAAGCAAATAAAACCATATCCTCAAAATCCTTAAGAAAACAAATTTCAACGACGCAGTCGCGGACCGCATTTGCGTTCTTTAATCCCTCTTTCGCCATCAACCAAAGATCCGCACACCCACTGGTGCCACACCATTTTCCTTGGTCTACGGATCAGAGGCCATCTTGCCCATTGAGATTGAGTTACCATCCCTCAGAGTATCATTGCAAAACCTCATCACGGACGAGGAGTATCGAGTTTCAAGACTGAACGAGCTGGAACTGTTGGATGAGCGACGTCTGGACGCTTTAAACCATCTGCAAGTGTATCAGAATAGACTGAAAAGGAGCTACAACAAGAAAATCAGAAGTAGAACTTTCCAAGTTGGAGAATTAGTCTTAAAAGAAAATCAGAAGAATGTTCCAAATCCCAAAATAAAGAAAGGAAAAGTTCAACCCAATTGGTTAGGGTCATTCTTACTGTCACAAAGAAGCTACAAATCGTAAGTATATCAAATTTTATCAACACCCGGCGGGGAACTCAAGTAGGAGCCCATGAATAGCTCCCATCTCAAAAAGTTTATGCCTAAATCTTTCAAGGTATAGGAACCAAAAATCCAAAAAATCAAAAGTCCTTGAAAATGGTTACTTCAGTGAAAACCTGGCAATTAGGCGTCTTGGTAACAACAAAAAAATCAAAAAAGCAGAAAAATCCAAAAAAAAAACCAGAAAAAGGATCAAAAAATAGTAAAGAGAAAATCGTCCTCTAGTGAAAACCACTTTGGTGGCACTTTGGGCAAGTACCTCGGTGAAAACCTGGCAAACAGGCGCCTTGTGTAAATAAGCACTTTCCATCCACCAGGATCTTTATGGCTCGATCTACATTATCCCTCCATTTCGCTTCCATCGTCCATCACATCCATATCTCCATCCATCACTCATCCGCTCACATCCGCACCATAGCTTGGTCCTGTGCTCGTATCATGATCCCTCCTAGTACTACTCGGCCCATTCTTAAGGTCAGTTTGTCCTGCCTTTATCGGAGTAGTCTATTGCATCACGCTGGGGGCACATTCTCATCGGATCGGATTCGTGTATGATCTTAAAGTCCTCAAAATCAGAAAATCCAAAAACATTCAAAACATATCAAAATCCAAAAACATTCAAAACATATCAAAATCCAAAAACAGGTCAAAAAGTCATTTCAAAATCCAAAAACAAGGTCGTCTTGTCGAACTACGTCGTCTCTGAGCTTGAACGTAGGCAAGGTTGATCTTTGATCATCCCCCGAGACATTTAGGTCAGTCCTATAGGAGTTCGTCATAATAAACTGACATTTCATCATGTATATCTTCATTTGTAATCGACTAAGTTGTCGTGAAATGGGAACCTACGTGGGTCTCTCAAGGTATAATCGTAGTAAGCATCATCGATAAGCCCCCGAGGCCCCTAGGATAGGTCTTTAGGTTAGTCTCTTGGTCAAAATCTCGTAAAATCCCAAAAACATTGGAAAATCGAAAATCAAAACATTTGTAAAACCTCAAAAAAATTACCAAAAACAGCCTCAAAAACATTGCAAAATTTCAAAAACATCCAAATATTTGAAAAAATCCATCCACCTCATCTCGCTTACACTCGCAATAATCAATCATCCATAATAAATCGTCATCACCCTCAACCTTTGGTAAAATAGTCAGAAACAAGTCTAGCAGTCAAATGTGAAAACCTAAACTGTCAAAATCTCAAGTATAGGTCTGTCGGCAAGCAAGTTGGTCAACTCTTTTCTTATCAATGGCATATAAATCATAAATCAATTTCATCATCATTTGATACAAAGCATTTCCTAGGATCCGTTCCGACAATGGGCGCTTTTATCAAATCAACCAATTTGGGTAAACAAAATGACGTGTCATTAACATGTCCTAGGATCCGTTCCGACAATGGACATTATCTTTTGACAATGAGTTTTGGCTCCCATCTTTTTCAAATCAAGGTATCCCTCTTCATCAAGGGAGAGTATCCCTCTTCATCAAGGTGTATCATTGAATCAAATCAATTTCAAATCTTCTTGAGTGAAGGCACAAAATGTGTTGATGATGTTCCTTTAATTCAATGAGTTCTTTTAGGAAGGCTAGTCATTTTGCATGAGTTGGTTCTCTTGTGTGCCTTGTATTATTATCTTGGATTTATTATAGGATAGCTAATTGTTCTTGATTTTTTTTTTGTTGGGTGCTTACTGCATTGGTTGAGTCACTTTTATCTCACCTAGGACAACCTTCATTGAACCTCCCCTTGCTCCAAGACACATGGGCGAAAAGTGCCTAGTGAAATATAGAGAAGTGAAAGATTTGGGAGAATGACTTCAATGATCTCAATTTGACTTTGGTTGATTGCCTTGATTGTTTGGCTTAATATTTTTTTTAAGTGTTGTTTGTTTCTTTGATTCTTTTTTATCTTGGCTTGTTAGCAATATTCTTGCTTAATTTTGCATGTTTGAGAGGCCTTAAACCCTTCTTGTGAAAGGACCTACTATTGTATTTTTATGTTTTGGATTTCAATTTTGAATTTATGCAAAACTAACATGAACTA
Organism: Sequoia sempervirens; assembly: GCA_007258455.2. NCBI lineage: Eukaryota > Viridiplantae > Streptophyta > Pinopsida > Cupressales > Cupressaceae > Sequoia > Sequoia sempervirens. Next base: position 3,342 of record VDFB02031478.1, on the reverse strand, counting down.
TATAAATGCAAACAAATAAAAAATTAAACTATTTTTGTTTTTGTTTTTTTTTCCAAAATAAATATTTGTGATGAGTTGATTAACTAACAAATGAATGACTTCTTATGCTTATTATTCTTCTAGATAAACATAAACTAAATGGATTTAAATTTTTTAATGTGTTTAAGTCCCAAAACCACAAGTCCTCATCTTATAACTTCTTCTTACCTTCAAAGCCAAGGATATATTATCAAGAAGGTAACACAATGGTTCATCAACAAATAATGGATGGTTTAACACCTACGATGAAAGTGAGTAGTCTCTCTTTCTCTTTGTGCTTGGCTTAAACTTGAGAGGGTATTCTCAAAGGTTTTCTTAAGAAGGTTTTACATCTATTATAATGTAACATTACAACAACAATTAGCAACTATACCCAAATGAATTCTTGACCCCATTATTTATCACTATGTTAAGATCAAATAGCTATGTAAGACCTCCTATATAGGTAATAGGACACCTTGCATATGTACCTACAAATATAAACATAATTATACTCTCTAAAAAAAATTTCATTTGTCATTACATACACAATGGCAAGGTGTAGAAATATTGTACATAATTCTCTAATGATCTAACAGTTTTATTTTCTTAAGATTTGCTCCTTGGTTTGTAGTACTACATCATGAGAAATGTGTATACTTCTAAACTAAACATAATCTACTTCTATAGCTAACCAAAACATAGATGAATTTTTTTAAAAGTGTTTGATCTTGAACCAATATGGACCAGTGCTTGCTCCATTGGACATTAGAGTCATGAGTAGAAAAGAGGAAAGGAGAATATTAAGTACAACATCAATAGAACCAGATTTACATTAAATGAAAATCAAAGATTACATCAAAAATGATGGACATGCTTAATAATCCATCTCAAAAATATAATGATCCATGTGCAATAAAATAATGTCGATTATAAAACATTTATTATACATCAGATGATGTTACACACACACACCAAAATTTTATTATAGTCGCACTAGAAAATGTGGTGAGATGAACTATATAGTTGCAACTATGTAGTCCCCTAGATTATTACAAACCACCATGAAGATATGTATTGCATAATAAATACATTACAACACCTTCCTATGCTATTACAAAATAAGTTCAATTTGTTTACAACTCAAACACACTATTGATACCTTAGAATACATTTAGAGCTTAGGAAACCCACAAATTTGCTCAATGATCAACCCTTTGAAAGAACAAAAAATTGGAATACATAGATCCATCATGTTTTAGAGTCTAGCAAGTTGTGGGAGCCTTGGGATGGTGAAATTATTGAAGATTTGAGGAAACCCACAATGCTTTGTCTACAATCATCCACACAATTGAATCTAAAATCACATGAAAATCCTATAAAAATATTTAAATCTACATAGGAGGCATGGAAGAACACATATAGATCTACAAATCACATTTTGTTCAATACACCTCTAAATGATGTGTTAGGGCATGGTTGGATCAATAAATCTACTAAAACTATGTCAAGGGAAGGTGTGAAAGTGTTGAGCCTAAAAAACTCAATCCCCACATTAAATGTAATATAAGCTAGCTCTTACCTTTTATTCTCCTCAAATTCACACCCTTTTTTATTTGAAATGATTTCTAAGTGTGATTCGATTTGATCTAACAACTATAGAGCTCCATCAAATCAATTTTGGCATTTTTGGGTTGTTTTTCCCTTTTTTGCTACAAATTGTGTATAAATATATGCCCTTTTGATGAATAGTTGTTTATATGTGAGAGAAACCTTAATATGGAAATTTATGAATCAAACCCTAGTCTTAAACAGTCTTATGGGCATGAAGGAGGTAGGTGAGGTGAAACAATGAAAAATAGGAGTTTCAAACTATATAGAAGGGGGATTCGCTGCTCACAAGTCTCTTTATTCTCAAGAGAGTTTTAGGGAACAAATTGCCCTAAACTACCTCAATTTGAAAAGGCGAGAGTTCCAAAATCAAATGAGAAGATTACAGAGGTTTTGTGGACAAACTAATGAGTTATTAGCCAAAGGACGTCAACGTAGCAAATGGACAACAGTGTGGTGCGCTAGCATCTTGTACAAACTAAAACCCAAGCTTATTGCAAAAAACAACAAAGCGACTACTAACAATCTAATTACTAAGAACTTCCAGAATGGGAGAAGGTAACAAAAAGTAATAGAATTGAAATAAGGTAAAGTAAATGATAATACTAAAGAGGATAAAGGAAGGCCTCACAACAATCCAAGTAATGAAGCCTCCAGCACATGAATATCTTCAATACCTACATACATAAGATCAAGATAAAATTTTGGGGTTGTTTAGGGGCTTGTCGTAGCCAAACCCCCATTTTGGTGTTCCCACCTCCACAAACATCCAAATAGATAGAGAAAGTGAACAAGGTAAGAAAATATGAAGTGAAAAAAGGAATCCCCACTCAAGGAGGAGAACCTGCATCACAAGATAGGGATGTGAGAATTCCCAGGATGCTCAAAGATACAAGGAAGATATCACTTGCAAGGCTAGGAGAAGCCAAGGAGAGAGACAGCTGCGAGAGCCAAGAGAGTTGCAAAGAGTGTTGTAAGAACGTGAGAGTACTTGAAGCTGCTATAACAGGCAAGAGATCTATGCAAGCAAGAGAGTAAAGGTGGAAAAGAGAGAAGCCAAGAATCTAGAGAGAAGCTAGAAACCCAAATGTGTTGGAAAGATAGCATTTAAAGGGAGAAAATGAAGGAAAAGAAGCTTCCTGAGTGGTTACAAGGTGTCTCGGGCTGTTACCACCGATAAAAGGAGTTGACAAGTGGAAAACATGCTCAGAAATAATTTTTTGAACATTGAAATATCACAGGACACTAGCACAACATGCAGATGTTTGTGCAGTGAGCAAGTGTCCAAACACATCATGCTACAAAATGATGAGAACGAGAGAAGCATAAGGTTTAACGCAAAGCTGAAATGCAAAGGTAGCTACTCAAAAGGGGTCATGAGCATCCTGGGAGGGGAAAAAGGCTAATGCAAGGGCTAAAATGAGCCTACACAAATGCTAAGGGGGTGAACACTAAAGTGGATACAAGAATGTATGTGAAATTGCAGGGGTGCAATTTTACAACATTACATTTTTCCCCACTTTAGCAAGCATATAAATCTACACTAATATGCACATTAAAGGAAATCTACTAAACATAAATAACATCATGGTACCAAAAGGATAATGTAGAGGAAGCAGACAACTCTTTAAACCAAGGAAGCATGCCCCTAGGCTGAAGACCTAAAAAATAAAAACATTAGACAAGAACGACCTGCACAAGAAAACAATGGTA
>VDFB02031477.1:0-14081 GCA_007258455.2 Sequoia sempervirens | reverse complement strand
TTTTTATGGATTTTAAAGATGTCGATTCATCGTTCGAAACTTATGATTTGAAGAAATTGACCCGAAAAGATATAAAATGAAAATTTGATGAAGAAATTGCCCCTGCTATGTGAAAATATGATAAAAATGCCCCAATTTTACCATTATATAGGTTAAAAATGTCATTTTCCATGTCATTTTCAATTTTAACCTAGTAAAATTTGCAAATATTGAGCTCTGAGTTGATAATCATGGCACTTCTAGTTCACCAGCACCGTTTTGAGCGTATCCGACGACATCAGTGACCAGCGCACTACGGACCTCCGGTATGTGTCTCGTAAATCCCTGTCTCTCGAAAATTTTGTTTTTGCGCACGTTTTCAATGTTTTAGTATACAAAATTGAGTTTTAGCGCCCTTAAAGGTTTTTGTAGCGCATACGATTCTTTTCGTAGCGCATTCAATATCGTAGCGCCCTTGAGGTGTATCATAGCGCATTCAACATGTTTCATAGCGCAATTATTATCGTAGCGCCCTTGATGGATTTCGTAGCGCATTTGATCATTTGCGTAGCGCATATGATTTCATAGCGCATTTGAGATTTATTGCAACGCCATTTACAAATTTTGTAGTGCAAAATATTTCATAGCGCATATGATTGATTTTGTAGCGCTATTAATATGTTTTGTAGCGCATTAAATTCTATAGCGCTGATGATAAATTTTGTAGCGCATTTAACCAATTTTGTAGCGCCTTTGATTTTATGTTGTTGCAAATGATAAATTTGTTTCCAAAGTTGTTGGAGAACAAATAGTAGCTAATAAATTTTCTCCTAAAGTTGTTAAAAACAAATAGGACAGATAAGTTTTCTCCTAAAGTTGTTAGAAAGAAACTTGATGTTGATTATTTGCGTTCCATGATGATGAAAAACAAATAGTTTGATTGATTCGTTTGCTTCTAAGGTTGTTAAAAACAAACATGATTTTGATATTATTCACATTTCATAATGATAATGAAAAACAAATAATTTGATATTCAGTTTTGGATTGATATGTTATGATGATTTGATATTGATGTTGCTTTGATGATGTATGTCCACAGGAGAGACTAGGTGTCTTGCAGTTACGAGAGACATTTCCGAGCACATGGACATTGATTCCACATTTGTTACAGTCAGATAGAGATGTGATTGATGCATGCGGCTTGAGTTCATTACTTGATATGCCCGAGGTTCGCCTCAACAGGGCCCTATTGACAGCACTTGCAGAGCGGTGGCATAGTGACACCAACACTTTTCATTTACCGACAGGCAAGATTACAGTGACCCCCGAGGACGTATATCGCATCCTATGGATCCCAGTGATGGGAGAGATAGTTGTTTTTGATAGACGAGAGGTTGGAGGTACTCTTTCTTTGAGACAGATATTCAGAGATGATCAGATAGCCGGATACTTCATCCCATGGGGTGAGATTACAGATACCTATCCACTGCTACCAGCTGTACTTGCAGGATTCATTGGAGGTGTGTTGTGCCCCGATCATAGGTCAAAGGGGTTTGTGATCGGATGGGGTCATGTTTTGGAGAGTATGGTGATGCAGGGGACACGGTATGCATGGGGTACATGTATGCTAGCCCACCTATATGACGAGCTACATCATATCGTATATGGTAGAGGCCGTAGTTTTGCTGTTGGATGCTCATTACTACAGATATGGGCATGGGAGCATTTTGTAGTTTTACGTCCATTGACCCGAGGACATCGACCAGCTGGTCGAGCATACAGATGGAGATATGCACATATTATTGCTCAGCCGAGACTGGGAAAACTAGTATATTGGCAGCGGCTATTAGATAGTTTGGACACAGTATGCTGGAGGCCATATTTGGATTGTGAGCCATGGCCAGAGGATGCGAGAGAGATGCCATATGTTTGTACTTCCAGATTTTTGATTGGACGGACTACATGGATCTTGGAGAGATTTCTTGCTGGGCGAGTATTGCGACAGTTTGGTCGGATTCAGGGTATGCCTGTAGGTTCGGCCATTTATGCACGACGACAGCCAGAGCTTGCAGTGTGGGGCCCACAGATTTCTTATGAGGCAGCGGTGGCAGAGTTCACCAGTTTAGGAGCACAGATGTGGGATTACCGGGTGGATGTTCTTGATGCAGGGGCGACACCAGAGTATGTACAGTATGTCCTAGAGCATCCACCACCACGTATGTTTGATCCTGATGAGGCCATTGCTCCTATTATTGCACAGAGACATCGATAGAGGGACTCAGAGTCAGGAGATGATGATTCAGAGGACAGTGATGATGAGGAGAGTAGTGGAGATGATGACTCAGATGGAGATGATGGTGGTGATGGTAGGGGTGGAGATAGAGGTGGCAGGAGAGGTGGTAGGAGAGGTGACAGAGGAGGTAGAGGAGGCAGAGGTGGACCACGCATGGAGGACACCGACTCCATCCCTTCCACAGATCTAAAAAGTAGCTAATGATATCATCTCAAGTAGAGACTGCATGTAGCTTGTGCTCACCATCGCAGGGCACATGCCTTGATTACACAGTTGTAGGATCAGGTGATCTTGATTACTGTTGAGAGAGATGCAGCTAGACAGTAGGGTGAGCAGGCCATTGCCTTGGCAAATAGCCTATAGAGAGTAGCAGGTAGCACCTTGATAGGTGACATGATGAGAGAGGCTACCGTGAGCCACACAAGAGGTAGATTTATCGCACTTCAGCCTATCATGATGCGCCCACTGAAAAGAGAGAGCTACACTCACCACGGGTCTACTCATGGTCGCCTCGTACTACTAGTAGAGGGGTGACATGTGCCCATTACCTCTCCTAGAGGTGGCCACCAAAGTGGACAAGCTGAGCATGTCCACCAAAGTGGTGAGACCACCGCTGCAGGATACGTGTCCTAGCTTCCATCGAGGAGGTTTCCGGCTTAGTACATTGTATACACATTTTCATGATATTCCCATTGAGACATTTTGTATACACAGGAGATGATCACATTTTGATGATATTATATCATTTGTACGACATCCTTGTACATTTTGGACATTCATTTTGAGATATATGAAATGCAGCGATGATTTTACATGATATATGATGTGTATCTATATGATGTGTACTATATGATGGTTTCATGATTTATGATATTTATATACATGATTGTATGAGATAAAGTTTATTTGATGAATGAATGTATGATGTATATGATGTATTTAATGTATGCTTTTTATGATTTTCTAATGCAAAAATGTAAAATGTATGAAATGATGTTTTTGTGAATGTCAAAATATACTCAGTCATGTATTTGAAAAGATATAAACATTTGATTTTTTGCCAGCTTTTTAGAAATCTATAAATGCAAAATGCAAATTCTAACATGAATGCAATCTACACTAACCCTGCAGGACATTCATACAATATTGTTATTTGGAGAACTTATTCATGCTTTTTGTATCATCATAGAGCTTTGAAATGTTGAAAGTTAATACAAGCATCAAAGGGTATGTTAGCACCAGTGATGACATGAGTATTGCTTTCATGATTTTTAATATAGCAAGTTAATACAAGTATCTAGGTATAATTAACCAAGATGACTCGAGTATTGCTTTGCATAAACGTATTGCTAACCTGCTTCCCATGCTAATTCCGGAAATGTCATCCATGATACATATGTCTCACGACCAATTTGTATATAGTACTAATACTCACAAACAATGTATTAAAGAAAAATCATAATTCTTCCTTGCTTGTCTAGTTCAGTACATCATCGAATTACTCCAGAGATATGATAGAAAATCAAACAACCATTCAAATCCTGTTTAAGGCATTTCAAACATTTATTTAGATTAAGATCATCCAATTTGGTTATCATCATTGATATTCTCACTTCGATAGTTGTTTGGATCATGTTGTTTTTGATTTTCATTGGCATAAACATGTTTGTGATTGATTTGATTTGACAATGTTTGTTTTGTTTTGTCAAGCTGTTATTTGTCTGCTTGTGATATTTTGAAAGCTCGTTGCCCCTCTCTTGTATGTTTCTGCGTTTTTCCCCCAGTGTAAACACAACCTAAAGATAAAAGATATGTACAAATTTCATCAAGCCATGATGAAACCTAAAAATTCCCATTTTATACGGTATGGATAATGAAAGATATATACAGATGATAGACATGGATGAATGATGCCTAAAGTGAAAAGAAGACATAAACTAATAAATGGAGAAGCCCATTGTAATCACAAGTAGCGCTTGTTTGCCAAGTTTTCACCACTTGTTTTTATTGCACTTTTTCAGGATTTTTCTGATTTTTTTAAAAAAAATTCAGGACTTTTTATGATTTTTTTTTATTTTTTTAGGACTTTTTAGACATAGAACTTCTTAAGATTAATACTATTGATTGGCTCTTCAAACAGGTCCCCCTCTGATGTGGATAACTGATAAGCACCAGAACCGTATGTTGCTATGATGACAAATGGACCAAGCCAGTTAGGTTCAAATTTCCCTTTCTTTTCTCTGTCTTGCTGATTACGTGGATTTTCTCTCAAAACTAAGTCACCCACTTGAAATGCCCATGGTTTAACTCTGTGATTATAACTATGGGACATAACTTGTTGATAACCTTTCAAATGATCAGCTGCATGTTGGTGCCTTTCATCTAACAGTTCTAGCTCTTGGAGGCTAGAAACTCTGTAGTCTTCATCACTTATCAATCCCTTGAGTGAAACCCTAAGCGAAGGTATTTCAACTTCTAATGGTAAAATTGCTTCTGCTCCATAGACTAAAGCATATGGTGTAGCTCCTGTTGGTGTGTGAACACTGGTTCTATATGCCCACAAAGCTGGGTTGAGTTGAACATGCCAATCACGTCCAGCATCATTTACTGTTTTCTTCAATATCTTCAAGATGGTTTTGTTAGAAGCTTCTGCTTGACCATTACCCTGTGGATAATAAGGTGTAGAGAACCTGTGTTGGATGTGAAATCTTTCACAAAGTTCATCAACATCTTGATTCTTAAAAGGTCTTCCATTATCCGTAACAATAGAATTAGGAATTCCATATCTACAAATAATGTAATTCAGGATAAATGAAGATATCTGTTTACCAGTCACTGTTGTTAGAGGAATAGCTTCAATCCATTTTGTAAAATACTCAGTAGCTGTAATGATAAATTTATGACCATTTGACGATGAAGGATGTATTTTACCAACAAGATCTAATCCCCACTGAGAAAAAGGCCATGTCAAAATGAAAGGTTGCAGTTCTTGTGCAGGTGCATGAATAAGATTCCCTGCGGATCCGCATTTAGAACACTTTGAGAAAAGTAAAGAATCTTGCCCATGGTGAAAATACGTACCCCATTCGACAAGCTTTTCGCCAAGGTCAAACCACAATTCTCGCATGAGTTCCACAAAATACCACCATGAACCTCTTGTAAGGCTTTAGATTCGGCCATGTTCAAGACATCTAAGGAGTGTACCATCAAGACCACATCGATAAAGGATATTGGCAATTAAGGTATATCAGGATGATTGGCGAATGAAATTCTATTTTTGGTTGCGGGATAAATCTGAAGGCAAGATATTATCTTTCAACAGGTATAAGTCTCATTTTGCTATAAAGGTGAATCTTAACTCCGCCAAATGACATATGACTTGGGTTTTAGGATTATCATAGGCGGGAGAAAATAATTGTTCCACCAAAAATCCATACTTAGTTTGATCTTCTGATATTTGTAATAAGGAAGCAATGGTAGCCATGGCATCTGCAGCTTTATTATCAATCCTTGATATTTGTGAAAACTTGATTGACACAAAATATTACTTATAATCATCCACCATGTTCTTGTATGGTAGCAACTTATTATCTTTAGTTTGATAATCATCATTAATTTGATTAATGACAAGTTGTGAATCACCATAACTTCCCACTAAATCCGCCATTCCAAAGCTATTTTCAATCCTATGAGCAATGCCTCATATTCAGCAATGTTATTTGTGCAAGGGAACATCAATCAATATGATCGTGAGATGGTATGCCCTTCAGGTGTAACAAAGAGAATCCCTGCCCTCGAGCCATATTGTGTATAAAGATCAAAGTATAATGCCCATGGTCTCTGAATTGTTGCTGTAAAGGCATCTGCATCAGGAAACTCAATATGCATTGGATTGTCTTCTTGTAAAGGAGCTTCAGCTAACTGATCTGCAATGACCTGTCCTTTAATCGCTTTTCGATCTACATAGTGAATATCAAATCCTACTAAGATCATTACCCATTTTGCGCCTTCCCTGCTAAAGTAGCTCACACAGGTATTTCAATGGATCAATCTTGGTTATCAAATTTAACTGCATTTGTTATAATGCTGCCATACTTTTGAGAAGCAAACACCACTGCAAGACAAGATTTTTCAATGAAAATGTAATTTAACTTATGACTTGTTAAGGTTCTACTGATATAATATATGGCCCTTTCTTTACCTGTAGAATCTTCTTGTGCTAGCAATGCTCCCAAAGATACTTCTATTGCTGAAATATAGAGTATGAGTGGCTCTCCTGGAATAGGTGGAATTAAAACTGGTGGATGCGTAAGATATTGCTTGATCTGATTGAATGCTGCTTCACATTTGTCATCCCATTTAAATGGAACATTTTTATACAATAAATGTGTAAATGGCAAGCTTTTGTCTGCCAGTTGAGCTATAAACCTTCTAATGGACTGTAATCTTCCTTGCAATGATCTTAATTGACTGATATTTCATGGTGGAGGCATGTCCATTATAGCTTGTACCTTTTTTGGATCAACTTCTATACCCTTTTCTGAAACAATGTACCCTAGGAGTTTTCCAGATGTAACGCCGAAGACACATTTCTTTGGATTTAGTCGAACATTAAACTTCTCCATTCTGATAAATATTTTTGATAAGATTTCTAGGTGTTCATCTCGTGTATGAGATTTGGCAAGTAAATCATCAACATAATCTTCCATGAATGTATGCATCATATCATGAAAAATAGTTGTCATTGCTCTTTGATAAGTAGCTCCAACATTCTTTAACCCGAATGGCATTACATTCCAGCAATAGGTACCCCAAGGACATGTGAACACTGTTTTATCTTGATCTTCTGGTGCAATTTTTATCTGATTGTATCCTGAAAATCCATCCATTAATGAATACATTGCATGGCCAGCAGTTAAGTCAACAATCATGTCTATGTTGGGCAAAGGAAAATCATATTTGGGGCAAGCTTTATTTAAATCCCTAAAATCTGTACAAACTCTGATCCTTCCATCTGGCTTTAAATAGGTACAATATTGGAAATCCATTCTCAGATAGTCAATAGTCTCGAATGAATCCAACATCCAAAAGCCTTCAATTTTCTTTTGACCAATAATGCAACATGTGGATGCATTTTTCTAAGCTTTTGCTTCACAGGCTTTGTCCTAGGTTTGATAGATAAATGATGCATTATCAAATTAGGATCTAACCCTGGCATATCAGCATATGACCAAGCAAAGTTAATTTGATTATCCTTCAAGAATTGCATGAATTTTTGGACTTCTTCAACTGTTAATGATGCTGCAATTTGCAAAACTTTTGGCTGCTCTGCTGTACTTATGTTGATTGATTCTATTGGTTCAATCAAAATAGAAGATCTTTCATGATAATACTTGGGAAGAGTGTCAAGTTTCTCATCCTTCAGTGCCTCAGAAAGGTTTTCACTGTCAGATTCGCTCTTTATTTTTCTCTTGTTTTGATCTATCACTGCCATTTTTTGGTTTTCACCAATAGATCCATCTTTTATTTCATTTATTTTGCAGCTAAGAGACTTGACACTCTCCTTATCAAAATCATGAGTATAAGATTCTTGGATGAAACAATTGTTTTCTTCATTTGAGGAACAAAGGAAATTTATAATGTCCTCATCATTACTGAATGTAGGAATATGGATAGGTGCGTCAATGTCCCAATCTATAAGTTCTGGATAAACTAAGGGCATAGGATCATTAGATTGGGTAAGGTCTTGAATTGTCAAAGTCATGATATGGTTATCATCCTCATGGTTGACAAGGTCTGTGATGGTATTCTCCTGTTGATTGTCAATCTCATTAGAATTTAATTCTTCCTTACTTGAGTCATGATCGCTTTGTAAAACAAAATCAAGTGGAGACCTTGAGCCTTCTCCTTGTATAAGAATAGGTGCATACTTGTGTATGGTATCAACTTGTTTATCCCTCCAAAATTCATCATTACAAATGGTGTCCCATTCATATTCATTACAATCAGTATCTAAACTATTTTGCAATTGGAAAACTGATTCATGAGATTTATCTGACACGGATCCTCCTTCATGAGTTAATTGTATCTGTTGTGAAGTAGATTCTTCTTTATCTTTACCATATCCAAGTCCTGTTTTATCACTTGAATGTTTTGAAATAGGTTGAATTGGTTCCACAATTCCTTCTCTTCGTTTCCCTATAGGACCATTCCCTTCATAGCCCATCTTTTGCATGATAGTGTACCCCTTACCATATTGTTCTTTAGGCAACTTAATGTGCAAGAGAGATTCATCTTCATCTTTGTATAGCCAATTTAGGATGTCCCTATCTTCAGCTTCTTCTTCAGTGGTATTAGCTCTAATGAATTTTCCATCAAACTTTGTGATTGGCACGGAAGTTTGAGATGTAGAAGGAGTCGCAATCTTTTGATTTGGTAAACCATGTGATCTTGGAGAAGGAGGTAAAGTAGAAAGAGATAGTGAATATTCACCTACCCCTTTGTCTTTAAACTTTAGCTTAGTATCAAGATTCTTTGTCAATTCTTGCAATTGGACTTGTAGATTAGAAGAAGAAACAGCAAGAGCTTCTCTATTGTGTGGCACAAAGACATCTTGACTCACCCTAAGATTGGAACAAGTTTGGGTACTATTATAATCAGCTTGTATAGTTATTTCTTGTCCATCATATGGAAACTTGATACATTGATGATATGTTGATGGTACGGCTTGCATATCATGGATCCACGGATGACCCAAAAGTATGTTATAAGACAGATCTCGATCTAGAACCTGACAAAAAGTATTCTTCACAACAGGTCCCACTTTGATAGGTAGCAATATTAATCCCTTAGAAGCTCTTTCTTCATCATCATATGCCTTAATAGTTATCTTCCTTCGTGAATCAATTTCATTTTCTGAAATTCCTAAGGCATTTATTAATTTTAAGGTACAAATATTCAAACCGGCTCCTCCATCTATTAAGACACGTCTAATTCGATGTTTATGGATCATGACTTCAAGATAGAGCGAGGAATTATGTGGATGTGTCATGGAAGCATCATCTTTGTCTGAAAATGAAAGACAAGTGGGGGAAGATAAATGTCCCACCATGGCTTGAAATTTGTTTGCATCTAGATCAGTATCAACAGTTGTGTTTACAAGAGCTGCTTCTAAAATATTCTTGTGTATGGGGGATATTTTGAGAAGTTCAAGAATGGATATTTGAGCTGATGTTTTTCTCAATTGATCAACCAGATTATACTGACTTGGAGAAGAAATAGTTGTTTTAGATGAACCTCCTTTTAGAACAACTTTTGCTTGACCTCTTGTTGTTACATTAACCTGTTGATATTCTTGTTTTCCTTTGATTTTGATAACATTAACCCGATTATCATCTGTGTGAATGTGACGGATTATATTGTCTTCAACATTATGTATACTTTTGGCTTTGGTATCCGATGTTTCCCCCTTTTGGTAGTTTGGCAAAGGATCTTTGAATGCTTGATGATCATCATTGGTATGATGTCCCTCAATTGTAATGGTACCATTGTCAATTAAATCTTGTACTAGATTTTTCAAAGCTTGACATTTGTTTGTTCTATATTGTACACATGGAGTGATAATTGCAATGTCTGAGTCATTCCATGATGGTGGTTTGACAAGTGGCTCATAATCTCTTTGTGGTGGTAAGGTGATAACCTTATTATCAAGAAGCTCCTTGAGGGGCTTGAGACTCAAGAGATTGACCCATGATAAAGTGGAAGTCGGCTTGAAAGAATGAAGGTCTAGGCAATTTGATGTTTGGTCATTTCAAGATTATTATTGAAATTACCCACGATTTTTGGTGATTAGTATTTTTGATTGGTCATGTTTCCTTGTTGAATTGTATTTCCTTGTTGAATTGTATTTCCTTGTGGATTGTTTCGTGGAGCACTTGATAAATTGAAAACAGATGGTCTTGTTCATAAATTATTTGTATCTACTATACCATCATTGACAACATTTTTGTTTCTGTTCCAAAACCTTGTTTTATCGTTGTTGTTTTGATTTGATATACTTGGATTATCAAGTTTTATCACTCCCCTTTTAACCAAGGCCCCTTCAATGGTGATTGCATTTTCAATCAATTTTTCAAAGTTATGAGGACAATGAAGGTTAAGCCTATAGCTTAATTTTGGATCAAGGCTATTGATAAAGATATCCATCTTTTCCTTTTCAGGAATAGGACGAGAATATCGTGCAAATAACCTTCTCCACCTTTGTAAAAATGTAGTAAAGAGTTCTCCTACTTTTTGTTTCACTTTACAAAGATCAAGCATTGTTATTTGGTGTTGAATGTTGTAGGAGTATTGTGAGATAAACTGATTTATCAACTCCTCAAAAGTTTTGATAGGTGGAGTGATTTTTGAAAGCCACTCCATGGATTGTACACCTAGACTTCGTGGAAATAATCGCATCAAGTAAGTATCATCATAGGCGAATTCAAGACTCATGTTTCAGAAATCCCTAACATGGTCTATGGGATCGGTTTTTCCATTATACCTATCATACTTAGGAATTTCACAATGTTTTGGAAATGGGATCATTTGAAGACTCCTATCAAATGGATAAGGAGATATGTCTTCCAAAACATATTTCTTTGTTGTACCTCCTTGCATTTCCTTTATTTGCCCTTGTAATTCTTTTATCTATTGGTTAAGAGCACTAAAGTCATTAGGAGGAGTTTCAGGATTTTGTTTAATCCCTTCTATGTCAAAAGTGTGAGGCAACTTAGCTCCCTGATTAGCTAATGAAAGAAAATATTTTTCTTTGTTACGTTCTAGAATTCTTTCCATAAGAGTATGGAATTGAGGATCTTGTTCTGCTTCTTGAAGCTTTTCTTCTGTTAACTCATCAAGATTAAACGTTTCCTCTTCTTTTTCATTTCGGTCACCCATTTTACTGGTAGTGGTTTCTCCCTCGTCTTTTTCCATTTGTTTTTGAGATCTCGTGAAGACAGGCATAGATTTTGCTCCAAATTCTACTTACTTTTGATCAAAAGAGTGAAATAGTGCAATTTATGTGATATATATGAAAGTCAGGATAGAATGAAGATTCTATGACTTACACAAAATTTCTAATCTTGTAGCTTGTGTTGTTCCCTAAGTGAAAGGATGAAAATCCTGTTAGTGGGAATATAAGAAAAAGATCAAGAAAAGGATGATTTTGTACTTTATGAAATTTTGATCATGGCTTTGTAAAAGGATGGATTTTATGATAGATGCCTAATGTATTCTAAGTTCTCTATTGCAAAATTTGATTTGGACGAGTAGAATATTCGATTGCGGGTTGGGGAATATAACTGAAACGAATGCGTTGACTATGGTTATGCCTTTGAGAAAGGGCTCTTCTTTGAAAGTAAGCTTGTGAATATAAGGGCTCTATAGCATAATCATCTGAAAGACCTCTAACACAATCATGATACCTATGAAGAAAGGTTCTATATTTGAGTAAAACTTTTCGACTTTGATACAAGAATCGTTGCTTCTTCAATAATTTCTTGTGATTGAGGGGTTTCTTTGGCTTCTTAATCCTTTTGGAAACGGATTTCTTTACAAACTTTGTGGATTTCCAATCTCGTAACATGAGATTAATCAATGTGATAATGAGTGTTTTGGATGATCTTATTTGAATTAATGTATTGAAAACACATCAAACAAAGTTATAAAACGGTTGTCTTAAATCCTATACTAAACATCAAGTGTATAACCAAAATGTTGTTCAAAAAGTGTTTTAACGGGTTTTACACATGACAAGCACTTCAAACAGACTCACTCTTAGTTCTCAAGTAGGTCATCATAGCAATCAACAGCCCACATCTTAGAACTGCGTCGACTCACACAGCCATGTCACCCCCGAAAGGGTGCCCGTGTTTTTGTCTTTTCCAGGTGCGTACTCAGAGTGATGGAAGTGGATACCAGATCCCCTGAGCAAACAATCCTTGGCAGTTATATGGTGAGTATCTTGGGGGTAGATTCTTCCCTCCCCTGCACTATGATTAAAATGATGTTCGGAAACTGACTCGGTAAGTTACTACACTAGGTTCGTAGTAAGGTTTCCATTGGTCACTGACAAATGATAGACTCATGAGAGACCTCCTACCTTTAAGAACAAAGGCTTTGGGGATGGTTATCAATGCACACTACCGTCAAAAGAGGGTTTCCCACAATTTTGCTTTAAATTTTTAGAGTGGGGTGGAATAGCTTTGGCTTTGGCTTGAACCAGCTTGAGTCATTCCTCTTGGGTGAGTATTTTTTTTCCCACAAGAGCGGGCTCTCTAAGGTTTTAATAAGCTGTAAAATGCATAAAGGGAAATAGGTGAGTTTGGAATTTTTGATCACCTAGTTAAAGGGGAGAGCATAGGCCCTATACACCAAGACAAAGTAAACACTACTATATTTTAAACACCAAATGAAATTTTCTAAACTAAGTGAAGATGTTGCTTCACATAAAAGAAAATTCATTTTAAGCTTAAATTGAAGATAGAGTGTCTACCCTAGGATTGGTTCTTTTTATGCTTTAAATGACTACCCTAGGATTGGTTCGTTTTATCCTTAAATGACTACCCTAGGATTGGTTAATTTTTACTTTAAATGACTACCCTAGGATTGGTTCGTTTTATCCTTAGAAATTATTAACTGTCTGTGGCTGTGTCAGAATCAGTTAGACTAATTTACAGTTACAGATTACAGAATACACTGCCTTTAAAAAGTTGCGCTACAACAGACATTATAGGCACTGCAAAAATGATTACGGGCACTGCAATAAGTATTATGGGCGCTGCAAAAATGATTATGGGCGCTGCAAAACTGATCACGGGCGTTGCAATAATGATTATGGGCGCTACAAAAATGATTATGGGCGCTACAACAGACTTTAAATGCGCTAAACTGGAGATGACATTCTTGAAACGTGTTGTTTGAGCTATTCCGCTATTTTTACCTGTAATCTATCAAAAGAAACTGCAACAAGATGTTAAAAAAGGGGGCAAGGGCCCCACGGTGGGTGCCAAAAATGTGTATGTTTTTATTTGTTAATCTAATTGAAAACAAAACACTAAATGAAACCTTAATCTAAAGAAAGATAAATGAAATAAAAGCAAACAAAGTTTTCTTCAGAGCCGTCCCATTTTCCTCTATCTCCAGGAATTTGAAGTTGATGCTCTCAGATTTGATGTAAGCTTCTCCAAATGGCTGCTATAGAACGAGTATACAAATGAAAACTACTATTCTATATGTTGGTGGAGTGAAATTGTTAACGGATATGAACAGGGGCTGTAGATTATGCACAGGGGCTGTGAATGAAATGTATCATGATATGCTACTATGCTATGAAATAAAATGAAAGTGAATGCTAAAAAGGCTTATGCTATGGATGCTTAAGAGCTATTTGACTATAGTTTCTCTGCTAAAAACTTCTATATGATTTGGAGTTCCCAGCAGTTGTATTTATAGATTTTTGCAGGCTCAATCCCGGCTGGCAAGAATCTACAGCTGTGAGATTGTCTGGTAAGTTTGAATGGTGAGAGATGAAGAGGTTGAGAAGAAAATGGGAGAGGTTGAGAGGTTGGAGAGAAGGATGGATTCCTGTCTTCAACCCACGGGAACAAGCCTGCACAGAAACAGACAAAATTAATTTTATGTTTGGGTAGTTTGTTTCACGGGTGTTGAAGATAAATCCCAAAATTAATTAAATAAATAAATTTATTTAATTTCATTTATTGCATTTTAATTTTTGATTTTTATACTATGGAAGATTTAATTAAATATT
>VDFB02031476.1:0-11239 GCA_007258455.2 Sequoia sempervirens | reverse complement strand
CGCGTTCCACCAAAACATTGAGAAAACAGATTTGTAGCCTCGTGGAATGCTTGGAAGGAAAAATAAATGCTCAAATTGCTCCATTGAAAATGTCTTTAGAAAATTTTAAGCAAATTGCAAGGGAATCCCGCACCAGTGCAATGTAGAGAGAAGCCATGGCAAGAAGAAATGCAGGGTACACACACCATTAACTGCCAAATGCAGGTGTAAGAGGCTTGAACCAGGATGAAGGGAGAAAACCCCAAATGAATGCTCTCCACTGGAAAATGCAGCCACCCTGAACGAGAAACTTGCAGATATAGAGGAGCTCGAGCAAATGAAGTTAGGGCAATGAAAATGGAGGAAAGAGAATCAACGACAAAGGATGAATCATTGGATGCAACATGATCTAGACCACACCCCGCCAAATCGCAATCTCAAGATGCAAGAAAGTTAATTTCCACGAGATAGCAGGAACGTGCCACATGGCTTGTGGCGGGCCCAGAGGAAAGTGATAGTGTGGGATAAAAATGCTAAATTTTTCATTTATTTTATAAGTGCCCTATTATTTCCTTCAAATAACGACAGGAGTGGAATTTTCAAAGGGCCTGATGTTTTTAGAAAGTATAAAGTGCTTGTGGGAAAAAAAGAATGGTGGGCCCGATGGATTTTATCGTAAATGGTGGGTCTTAGCAATAAAATTTAAATGCATAGATGAAGCAGGATTAAATCTCAGCCTCTCCCCGCTAGCCCGCAAGATGAAAGTTATCACCATTTATTTCTCACGAAATGGCAGGCTAGTGCCACGTGGTAGGTGGGGCTCAGGAAAAATTTTGTCGAGCAGGTGTATTTCCATATGCACGGGCATAATTTTATAAGGGGGTGATGACTTGATTTCTAATGTTTTCAGTTGTTGTTAGGAAAGTGAGAAATTTAAAAATTAAATTATTTCCTTGGTAAAAGTTTTAACGAGTTTCGAAGGAGGCTGATAGTAATATTTTATTGGCAGGGGAAATACACAACAGGGGTAAAATATTTTCTTGCAAGGTGAAAATAAAATGCCATATGGAGGTAAATTGCAAAGGAGGCCTCATTAAATTTTAAATGGTGTGAGCATAAAGTATAAAGTGAAGATTTTAATTGGCCCCATTGTTTTATTTTAAGTGGTGGGTAAAGTTGTGTTGTTGATGATATATTTTTATAATGTCACTTTTGTAAAGTGAAATTAGATACTCATGCGGGAAATGTTTTAAATCAAGCAATTAAGGAAATGAGGTGCCATTTAAAATATGGGGATGGATATTTTGTGCAGCTGGGTGAAATCCTTCTATAAGGTTAAATATTTTATTTTGTCGGGAAAATATTTAAATGCATGAGGAGATAAATAAAGTGAGTTTTATGTTCACTTTATATTCAAAAGGCTAATGTGTTGGGAGATAAAATTGAAGGTGCAGCTTAGTAGGGGAAAGTGAAATATTTTCACGGGAGCAGAGGCATTTTTCATGCAATAGGTAGAATGGAATGGAATTCCATCACATGGGCTAATTTTTTGTTGCTTCACAACAAGCAACAAAGGCAAATGAAGAGGAAAATTTAGTTACAAAGAGAGGAAAGAGGCTTTGAGAAGTTGTTGATCAACAGTGAATTGAGATTCCAAATGGAACTTCCTGATCAATTTTAGGGCTGCTTCTGGGGATTTCTCTCTTCTCTTCTCGTCTTCTTCTTCTAGTTCTAGGGTTTTGTATGGGCCTGGGTAGGTAGAGAATTAAAAATTGTGAGTCATATTGAGTCTGTAAGCTGTAATTTCTGATTTTATGAGCAAATACAGCTAGTTTGTGCAAATAAATCATGAATGTCTTCAAAGTGTTTGCACATTCATGAATATCTTCAAATTGTCTCCATACTTGTATAGTTTAATCATATGAATTCAATAATACAAATTATCGTTGAGTTTGTCATCTCAAATTTCATGAGATTGTGTTCTTTGTATATGGGCCTATTTCAAAGAAATGGTTAAATACTTTGAGTAGATAATAGTGATTCCAGTGTGCAGGTTGGATTTGGTATGGAGAGTTTGATTGATAACAGGAATTGGATTGTTGGTGTAAGACACTAACAGTTGATGCAAGGCATTAACAATTTAAATCCACTAGTTGAATGTCATTTGTTGATGAGTTCTTTTTATTTGTTTGACTCCATGGCCCAAAATTAGGCACTAATTTATCTTGCAGCTTAGTGCATCTCAGAAACATTTTATAAATTCAAAACCATTTTAAATCCCTATGTGTTATAGTGTTGTGGTTATCTCATGCTCCAAATAGTTGATATTACAGATGAACAACCAATTCTATTCGGTATTATCCTATTATGTTGAGCTATTAAATGAGATTATTTGTTGTTGTTAAGGGATCACCCACCCGAGTCTTGTAGAATCCAAAGTGTAGAGGATTTTTAAAGTCCTCGTCAGTTGGTCCAGGTCCTTTGAGCTTCCCTTGATTGGAATTGGCAACTCCATAAGTAGATTAGAAGAGAAATTTGGTTGCAGTAAAAAAAATAAACCAACAATAGATATAATAGTATTTTTAGAATGTTAATAAAATTCTTCCAATTTTAATTATAAATGAAATAATCATGTAAATAGTTACAATTCAAGTGTGTTGTAATCTTATTTTATATTTAATCATTTTACAAGTTTTGGAGTGCAAATTTTTATCTCTCAAAAAAGATTTTTTCTTACATAAATCATTGTGTTATAGTATAACATTTATCTATTTATGAATTTTTTTATCTACTCTTTTAATAATTCTAGATCAAATTTTATGTTTTCTCTACTTCACTCCATTCAACATTAGAATATGAAGCTATTTATATATACCTTATTTCCTTACAAGTGGCATTAGATCTTGACCACCTTTGGTTATAGTTATTGGGTAGATTTTTTGAGCTAATCATCACTCGAGTGGAAGAATGTGTAGATGGAAAACTAATACAAGAGCATCCGAGTGTATGGATATCCTACACACCAAAACTTTTTATTTTTTGTAGGATTAAAACATTTCTCAATATATTTCATCCTCCAAGACCTTCAAAATGCAATCATATTGTAAAATTTTAAATTGGATTGAATTTGGGATTTTGTTGTTGACATTTACTATTGTTGCAAAAATCATTTTTGGAACTAATTTCTATGCCCAAATTGGGGAAAAAGCTAATTCTATCATTTTGTAACTTTTGAATATGATTGATTTGCAAAATGAAAAAAGTGTTGGAAGTGGGGGTTGAGGACATGAGCTGAAATTGTCTATTTGAAGCAAAAAATTAAAAATCCTTACCTGACACATGTGAGTGGAGAGTGAGAATATTCCCACGCCCAAATTGGAGAAAAATATTATTGAGTGAGGGGCATGTTGAAAAAATCCCATGCCATGGTTCTAGGAGAGCTTCTACAACAAAATAAATGAAGATTTGTGGAGAGGAAATAAGCCATCATGAAAGCTGAAACAACACATGGTTCTCCAAAAAGAAAAAAATGTAGAAAAGCATGAAGATATTGTAGGTGTTTGGAGTTGTTCCAAGGTTGTTTGATCATATTTTTTAGAGGGTATTTGGTTGCAAGCTTGATTTTTTCAATTTGAGGGTTGAATTTAATTTTTTGTTGCAATGGAACACTACTGAATTTTGCTCCATTTTCTGATGAACGTTTGTTGATCATTCGACAAATATTTTTTAGAAAAGCAACAAAATGGAAAAAACAATTTTGTCGCTATTTTTTCATCAAAATTCTGGAAATGAATTAAACATCAAAATAACAGCGCAGATTCATCGGTTGTCGGCATCATAAAATGACTCGGATGTTCATCAGAATATCGACAAAAACTTCATGTATCCACAGATGAATTACAACCAAAATGCAATTGCAATGGCTCTTTTGAAGCGTCAAAACAACAATAGAAGTTCATTTCCATTTTCACGAAATGGGCAAGGAGTTACGATGAAGCCTTCATCATAGCTAAGCAACTTCATCGAACCTTTTATGTGATTCGTCGGTGGAGTTCGTCGAAATTGCGACGAAATGGGCAAGGAGTTACGATGAAGCCTTCGTCACGGCTAAGCAACTTTGTTGGACCTTTTATGTGATTCGTCGGTGTCCTTCATTGAAATTGCAACGAAAGTGGCAAGGTGTTACGATGAAGCCTTCGTCGGACCTTTTCTATGATTCATCAATGGACTTCATCAAAATTGCGACGAATCAATGCAATTTTCTTTAAAAAAAATATTCATTGAAATGTACCATTATGGAGACTCTTGGCGATGACCATTGAAGCCAACCCATCAGTGAGAGATCAATCATTGGCACAGGATAGAAAACTCACTCTGATAGTCCATGTCTTGCCAATGACTTTCATTAGCAAGACAGATCCAATGTCACACCGATCTGACCTCTTCAGGAGTTTTGAACACTGTTGGTTATCAACAAGACATTCTGAAGGTCTCGTTGATTAAACAAGTGTCTAAGAGAAAGTAAACAAATGGAACCTATTAATTTTCTTATTTTGGGGTTCTTTAAATCATAGAATAGATACCAAGTCAAATAATATGAAAAAGACTCACTTCCATACAAATTAAATGATTATTCTCATAATGGAAATTGTCTAATTACAACAATAATTCCATGAAAGGTTATCCATGCTTCATAAGAGATGATTGATCATACATACAGACTGCAAGATGTATAGAAAAAGCATTACACTTGAGAACAACCAAGGGCTAACAAGGGAAGGAGTTAAGAAACGTCTTGATTGAAGAGAAAATGTGTAGGGAAAATGTTGAGCAGTGTCAAGAGAACAGAGCTTGTAGAACATATTCTTGACCTAATTAGGCTCTTGAACAACTTAAACAAAATTAAAATACTAACACATACATGAGACATGTAATGAACATCCAACATCTGCTATCTTTTTTTTTTGTATTGAAAATAGTTTAAGGTCCATTACATATCATGAAAATTCCTATCTGACATTAGGATCAGTACAAAATCAAAGCATTTCCATAACAGGAAATATACCGTATCAGTACTTTACACAGCAAGAAAGAAACCAAAAAGCACCAGTTGTTTTCAAAACCAACATAGACAATACAAATTGTTGTTAAAAGCACCACAAGTTGCTTCTATTCAAATCAGCATAAACAATACATAGTGTTGATTGCATTCTCCTCATTGTTGACTTCTTCAATATCAAGGTTCACCACCGTTGATCCGGGGGACAATTTTTCAGTGAAAATTGAAGTGTTCCCAATGCTCCATATTTTAGCTTCATCAGAAAGAGAACGACGTCCTGGTTCCAACGCAACTTGAACGGGTCGAAAAGGACTCCGTTTGTGCAAGTTACGGTCAAACTTCCAGTCAAACTGGGTTCAGGGGCGTCAGAAGGCGAAAAAATAATCATCTCGGTGGTGGTGTCATCGCGAAGAGCTCGTCGAGACGATTCAGCGGTGTTCGTTTTGTCAAAATATGCGTCGTATGCTCGAATTACAAGCAGTCAAACTTCAGTCAACTTGAAGGTAAGAGGATGACGTCAGCAAATTGTCCGTACCGTACGGAAGACACATGGATGAATTTCAGCGAGACACGTGGCATATGAGTCATCTGTACGGACCAATCATAGGCTGACACGTGTCCGTCCGTACTGGTGACGTGGCATCCGTACTCGGACGTGGCAGTCCACTCGGTGGCTTCGTCAGCGACACGTGGCACCAGCAACACGTCATCGGATGAGTCAGCATTTTGGTGGCCAGTAAGACACGTGGCAGTCCAGTCAGCGATCGTCGGCTTTGTCAGCGGTCCAGTCAGAGTACGGGTAGTCTTCGTCAGCGCACACGTCATCCCCTTCGGCGAATACCGTTGCGACACGTGTCGAGTCTTCGGCTTACCATTTGGTTTGTTTGTTTTAACAAAAAGATTGCGGACGGGTTTGAACCCGAGATCTCCGCGCTACCGGCCGACGGTTTCACCGTTACACCAGTGGTTGGCGCTCAAACTAAATATAGAGTGCAGTTTGTTTTGATGTTTTAAAAATGCGGGTTAAGTGATAAGGGCGAGGCCGGCGGGGTTGGAACCGCCGACCCCGTGGCTAGCAAAATGGTTTATAGCCATTGAACCACCGAACCGCCCGTGATTAATTATTAGAGGTCGGTGTCTTTTGATATGTGTTCTTACCCGAAACTTAAACAAAATGGCTTTTAAGCCACAAACCTAAAAAACTACCCCTAACAACCTGAACCATAAGCCCAAAATGGAGATACCAGAAGAGTGATTCGACATGATAGAGGAAGATATGCATTTATCTTGGTTGTTAGGCCTAATTAGGCAAATTCCATGTATAAAAAGAGGGGTTGAGATGGGATTTACAAGTCCAGGTGGAGATAGCGAGAGAATGCTCGAGAGTTCTTGAAGACGTTTCTGCATATCAGAGTACTGTCATGCTGCTGAATGCTTGAAGGAGATAGTCTTGAAGCCATTGTAATTGAATTTGGAGCTAATCGGATCGGTCCTCCATTGGAGAGGGACCCGGAGACGTAGTCCTTAGGGACGAACTCCGTTATCAACTTTGGTTTCGTCTCTCTATTCTTCTCTCTTTTCTTTCTCAGTTTATCTTGGCATTTATTTAATTATGTTATGTTCATTATTTCATTTGAGCATTTAATTTGTAATCATTTAAATTAAACGTTGTAATAATCGATCTTTTACGTTAAGCATTCTGTAAGCAATAAGTCCTAGATCCTAAATAGATCAAGTTGGTATCAGAGCTATGTATGTGGCTTGTATTGCAATTTGAATGCTAACGAGATCCAGGTTGCAACGAGGCGAAGGAGAACTTGAAGAATACAATCCAGAAATCGGAAGACGAAGAGTTAATCAACCGTCACAGATGGAAGAAAAAGAAGGTGGTCAAAGTTCAGAGCTTAGTGTCAAGGATTTCCAGAAGCTATTTCTTGACATGAAGGCAATGGTGGATGAACTTTATGCTGAAAAGAAGAAGCACGAAAAGGGAGGTTCTTCAAAGCACAAGAAGCAGGAAGATCAGAAAGACACAGAGGGGAAAGCTCCAAAAACTCCTTCTCCTCCATTCTCTCCCTCTTCTTCTTCTCCCCTTCTTCTTCTCCTCCTTCTCCTTCTCCTTCTTCTAATGTAAATCCATTTAAGAGCAAGTCTAAGCCTGTAATTAAGCTTGATGTAAAATTTGAGTTACCTAAATACTGTGGGGAGTTAAATGCTGAGAAGTTAGATGATTGGGTCCAACAAGTAGAAGTATACTGTAGGATACAAGGCCTAGTAGAAGATGCTTCTAGGATTCAATTAGCAACTCTCCGGTTGGGAGGTACAGCTCTCACCTGGTGGGAGAGTAAAACTCGTGAAGAAATTGCTCGCCATGGTCAAGTTAACATGTCTTGGATGGAGTTTGTTGCTGCCCTTAGGAAACAATTCTACCCTTTAGGTTACATGCAACAGTTAACCATGAATTGGCAAACCTTTAGGCAAGGTAAGGGGCAGTCTGTCCAGGAGTATACTCATGAGTTTAGGAAAAGGGCCATTGCTCTAAATGTTCCCTTATATACCCAAGACACATTACTTAAGTATATTGGTGGTTTACATTCTTACCTTAGGCACACTATTTTGATGTTGAGTCCCAACAATCTAGACGAGGTGTCTGTTCAAGCTACTCATTTAGAGTCTAGGGGTAAGAATACATTTAGTGATAACTTTTCTAAGAAACCATCTAAGTTTGAGGGTAAGTCTAAAGGGAAAGAAAAAGACAAAGATAAAGGCAAAGGGAAGAAGACAGCTACAGCTAAGAAAGAGGGTGAGAAACCTATGTGCTCCCATTGCAAGAAAGAGGGGCATGATGATTCAAGATGCTGGAAGCTTCATCTGAATTGAGGCCAAAAGAAATGGAGGTAATAAAGGCTTGAAATGGAGAAGACTACAGAGTGATTCAACAGGATCTTGGTTCTGACTCCGGAGATGAGACAAAAATTGTTGCTACCGGAATCCAAGGTAAAAGGAAAGGTATATCTCTCTCATCTGATGCAAGTTTTTCTAATGCCAGTGCAAGTACAAGTAAAGAATCTTCTCCTAAGGTTGATAAGAAAAGAAATGAATTGTTTCATATTCGTGTTGTAACAAAACACTCAAAATTGATACTACATTTAATCACGGGTTCTGATCAACAATATCTAGAAAAGAAGTTGTAAAGAAACTTAATTTGGATACAACACCTCATCAAAACCATATCGAGTAGATGGGTTTGCAATGATCTTGAATTACAAAGTAACTAAGCAGTGTAAATTGATTTGCTATCACTGCAAACTTTGTAGATGAGGTAGAAGTTGATGTGGTCCCTTTGGATATTTGTGGGCTTGTGTTAGGGAGTCCTTATCTTTATGACAGAAAAGCAATCTTTTATAGGGGGGAGAATAAGTATCATCTTTTTAAAGATGGGGTAGAATACATTGTACGGGCACATAAGGTGAAGACTAATCTTACACTAGTTAATACTGGTCAAATGAAGAGGTTGGTCAACTCAAGTAAAAACTTTGTATTGATGCTTGTAAAAGCCAAAGAAGATGATAAATCTGAGGTATTCAGTCGAACTTTGAAAGATCATGTAAGTCATGTAAAGAAAGTCTTTGATGTATTGAGAAAAGAAAAATTGTATGTAAAGATGTCTAAATGCGAATTTGCTAAGACATCCTTGGTGTACTTAGGCTATGTCGTAGGGAGTGGTCAATTGAAAGTAGACCCTGCAAAGGTCGAAGCTATTGTAAAATGGCCTAAGCCAAGTACAGTCACAGAGGTCAGAAGTTTTCTAGGTGCAGTTCAGTACTGGAGAAAGTTTATTGCAAACTTCTCTTTTATAGCATCACCATTACATGCATTAACCAGTACAAAGGCAACTTTTCAGTGGGGAGGTCCGCAACAGAAGGCCTTCGACACTTTGAAGGGAAAGTTGAGCACCGCACCAGTTTTGGCCTTACCAGATCTACATCAACCATTTGAGATCTAGACAGATATGCTCGCTTGCGGGAGCAGACTCATGCAAGGAGGTAAATCCAGCCTTTTGCTACCACTCAAAACCTTTTCAAGAGCAAGAAGTAACTATCCCACGATGATGTTAGAACTTTATGCTTTAGTTCGTGAGTGTTAAAATGGAAACATTACATAATGGGGAAAGAAACTGTGAATCCACACTCCATCACTTCCAGCCACTTCCGCGATTGTCACAAACTAAACCGCAACAAAGTAGGTACCTCGTGATGGGCTTTCTACAACAGCTTCCATTTGCTATTACATAAGAAAGGTACCTATAACAAAGCAGCAAGTATATGCTCTCTAGACCTCCTATGATGAATGCTTTGATAATCCTTCAGAATAGTTCTATGGTTCATGAAAGTTTTCAGGAACAATATGATAATGATGAGAACTTTAAGGATATCTATGCTGCTTTAATGAATGGTAAACATGTAGAAGAGAAAGATTATTATGTGCAGGATAAACTATTATATCACTTGGGTAAATTATGTGTTCCAAAAGATGAACAAGCACAGGTGATTAGAGAAGCACATACCTCATTGATTGCAGGACACTTTGGGGTAAACAAAACATTGACTCAGCTGCAGAAGTATTGTTATTGGCCTCATATGCAAGAAACTGTAACTAAATATATTAGAGGTTGTGTTATGTGTGCAACTAGTAAGCCTAGTAACAGGAAATTGGGCTTGTACACACCTCTACCTGTACCTTCTCGTCCATGGGAAAGTGTGTCAATGGACTTTGTAGGGGGGTTACCTATGTCTAGGAAGGGACATGATTACTTGTATGTAGTAGTTGATCGATTCAGCAAAATGTGTATCTTAATGCCATGTAAAAAGCAAGTCACTGCTGAACTGACAACTCATTTGTACTTTCAATTTGTGTGGGTTCATTTTGGGTTACCTACTTCTATTGTATCGGATCGAGATTCTCGATTCTTGGGGGAATTTTGGTCAACTTTGTGGGGACTCATGGACACCAAGCTGAAGAAGAGTACAGCCTTCCATCCGCAGACTGACGGGCAGACAGAGGTTGTAAACAGGACAGTTGTGCATCTACTCAGAGGGTATTGCAGCAAGCATCCTAAGTTGTGGGATGAGAGTCTTCATTATGTGCAGCATGCCTACAACCATGCAGCACATTCTTCTACTAAGAGGTCTCCTTTGAGACATGCTTTGGTTATGTGCCCAAGACACCGATGGATTTTTCTTTTGGGAAAGATGATGTTGAAGATGGACGCTTTACGATGCGAGAAGGCTTTGAAGTTCATCCGTAAAGTCCAAGCAATTCATCGTGCAAAGGAAGCTTACCTGAAATCGCAGAGCCAAGCAAAATACAAGGTTCGGGCTATATGACAAGCACTTGACCGCATCATCATTTTCAAAGTTGGAGACAGTTTGCTACACGCTATTAAAGGAAGGATGCAAGGTGAAGGTAAAAAGCTTAAGCCAATTAGATATGGTCCTTTGAGATCCTTGAGAAGATTGGTACTAATGCCTTCCGCCTCAATCTTCCTCCATACATGCATATTTACTCGGTTGTCAATGTTGAGAATTTGAAACTGTATGAGCCTCCAATGATCCTAGATGAGGTCACGGACATTCAGGTTCCATCAGTTGATGACCTTTCACCAGAGTACATGTCAGAGTTGCCAGAAGATGTTATTCTCGACGGGAATGTCAGAACTTCACGAAGAGGAAATGTTGAGTACCTCAGAGTGGGCCTGAAGGGAATGCATCCAAGCAAAGCAAGATGGATGGAGATTGGTAAAGTGAGGGAACTTTACCCTCACTTACTTTCCAAGTAATCAAGCTTTCGGAGGTCCAAAAGCTCTCCAGTGGGGAGGCCTGATCCGGGGGACAATTTTTCAGTGAAAATTGAAGTGTTCCCAATACTCCAGATTTCAGCTTCATCAGAAAGAGAACGACGTCCTGGTTCCAACGCAACTTGAACGGGTCGAAAAGGACTCCGTTTGTGCAAGTTACGGCCAGTCAAACTTCCAGTCAAACTGGCTTCAGGGGCGTCTAAAAGGTGAAAAAAATAATCATCTCAGAAATCGACAGAATTGGCATCATTGCGAAGAGCTCATCGAGATGATTCCGACGGCATTCGTTTCACGAACTGACGTCAGATGCCTCGAAGCCATAAGCAATCAAACTTCACCAACTT